>MU228449.1:797649-858835 GCA_018584345.1 Thuja plicata
CTAATTATGAGTTACCTTTTTGAACTGAAGAGGTGGGTGAAGTTACCCATGTGGACTGGAGAGATGGGTGGAGTAACCCATGTGATCTAATTGGAGTTATCTCTTTGAAGATAAATGAATATTTAATCCATTTATTTAATAATTATTTTCAACATGTAAGATAATTAAATTATTTTTTATTAAGAATTGCTTTATTTGATGAAATTAAATTAATTTAATTGGAAGAATTTAATTAGTAAGTCTAAATATTTGAATTTAAACTATAGAAATTGAGTTTAATTAATTAAATTAATGATAATTAATCAATTAAAGCTAATTAATTAAATAAAATTAATTATTTTAATTAAATTAAATTAATTATTTTAATTAATTTTGGGAATTAAATTAAATGATTTGGGGAATGAATTTAGAAGAAAATAGATGATTAATTAATCATTAAAAAACCATTAATTAATAGATGAGGTTCTAGATCATCGAATCGGTCAACCGTTCGCTGATAATGAGCTATAATCTCATAACAAGCCATTTTGAGGTTCTAGATCGCTGAATCTATCAACCATTTTCTAATAATGAGTTGTAATCTCATAACAAGCCATTCTGAGGTTCTAGATTGCCGATTCGGTCAACCGTTTGCTGATAATGAGCTGTAATCTCATAACAAGTCATTCTGAGATTCTAGATTGTTGAATCAGTTAATTGTTTGCTGATAATAAGCTACAATCTCATAACAAGTCATTCTGATGTTCTAGATCACCGAATCGGTCAACCGTTTGCTGATAATGAGCTATAATCTCATAACAAGCCATTATGAGGTTCTAGATTATTGAATTGGTCAACCGTTTGCTGATAATGAGCTATAATCTCATAATAAGTCATTATGAGGTTCTAGATGGTCGTATCGGTCAACCATTTTCTGATAATGAGCTGTAATCTCATAACAAGCCATTCTAAGGTTTTAGATCATTGAATCAGTCAACCGTTTGCTGATAATGAGCTGTAATCTCATAACAAGCCATTCTGAGGTTCTAGAATGCTGAATCGGTCAACCATTCACTGATAATGAGCTGTAATCTCATAACAAGTCATTCTGAGATTCTAGATCACTGAATTAGTCAACTGTTTGCTGATAATGAGCTACAATCTCATAACAAGCCATTTTGAGGTTCTAGATCATCAAATCAGTCAACCGTTTGCTGATAATAATCTATAATCTCATAACAAGCTATTCTGAGATTCTAGATCACCGAATCGATCAACCATTCACTGATAATGAGGTACAATCTCATAACAAGTTATTTTGAGGTTCTACATCACTGAATCGGTCAACAGTTTGCTGATAATGAGCTGTAATCTCATAACAAGTCATTCTGAGGTTCTAGAACATTGAATCAGTCAACCGTTTGCTAACAATGAGCTGTAATCTCATAATAAGCCCTTATGAGGTTCTAGATCGCCGAATTGGTCAACCATTTATTCATAATGAGCTGTAATCTCATAACAAGCTATCCTAAGGTTCTAGATCACCGAATCAATTAATTGTTTGCTGATAATGAGCTGTAATCTCATAACAAGCCATTCTGAGGTTCTAGATCGCCAAATTAGTTAACCATTCATTGATAATGAGTTGTAATCTCATAACAAGTCATTCTGAGATTCTAGATCATTGAATCGGTTAACTGTTCATAGATAATTAGCTACAATCTCATAACAAGTCATTCTGAGGTTCTAGATTGCCAAATCAGTCAACCATTTGCTAACAATGAGTTGTAATCTCATAATAAGCCATTTTGAGGTTCTAGATTGCTGAATCGGTCAACCATTCACTGATATTGAGCTGTAATCTCATAACAAGCCATTCTAAGGTTCTAGATCACCAAATTGGTCAACCGTTTGCCGATAATGAGCTATAATCTCATAACAAGCCATTCTGAGGTTCTAGATTGCCGAATTGGTCAACCGTTTGCTGATAATGAGTTGTAGTCTCATAACAAGTCATTCTGAGATTCTAGATCACCGAATCGATCAACTATTCACTGATAATGAGCTATAATCTCATAAAAAATCATTATAAAGTTCTAGATTGCTAAATCAGTCAACCATTTGTTGATAATGAGCTGTAATCTCATAACAAGCCATTCTGAGGTTCTAGATTGTTGAATTGGTCAACCGTTCGTTGATAATGAGTTGTAATCTCATAACAAGTCATTCTGAGGTTCTAGATCACCAAATCGGTCAACCATTTGTTGATAATGAGCTGTAATCTCATAACAAGTCATTCTAAGGTTCTAGATCATTGAATCAGTCAACTGTTCACTGATAATGAGCTATAATCTCATAACAAGCTATTCTGGGGTTTTAGATTGTTGAATCAGTCAACCTTTCACTGATAATGAGTTGTAATCTCATAACAAGTCATTCTAAGATTCTAGATCACTGAATCGGTCAATCATTCACTGATAATGAGCTACAATCTCATAACAAGCCATTTTGAGGTTCTAGATCATCGAATCAGTCAACCACTTGTTGATAATGATCTACAATCTCATAACAAGCTATTCTGAGATTTTAGACCGCCGACTCGGTCAACCATTCATTGATAATGAATTACAATCTCATAACAAGTCATTTTGAGGTTCTAGATCACCAAATCAATCAACCATTTGCTGATAATGAGCTGTAATCTCATAACAAGTCATTCTGAGGTTCTAGATTATTGAATTGGTCAACCATTCGCTGATAATGAACTGTAATCTCATAACAAGCTATTCTAAGGTTCTAGATCACTAAATCGGTCAACCGTTCACTAATAATGAGTAATAATCTCATCACAAGCCGTTCTGAGGTTCTAGATCACCAAATTGGTCAACCGTTTACTGATAATGAGCTATAATCACATAACAAGCCATTTTGAGGTTCTAGATCACCGAATCGGCTAACCATTTATTGATAATGAGCTGTAGTCTCATAACAAGTCATTCTGAGATTCTAGATCACCGAATTGGTCAACCATTCACTGATAATGAGCTACAATCTCATAACAAGTCATTCTAAGGTTCTAGATTGCCGAATCGGTCAACTATTTGCTGATAATGAGTTGTAATCTCATAACAAGTCATTCTGAAGTTCTAGATCAGCGAATCGGTCAACTATTTGCTGATAATGAGTTCTAATCTCATAACAAGCCATTCTAAGGTTCTAGATAGCTAAATTGGTCAACCATTTGCTGATAATGAGTTGTAATCTCATAAAAAGTCATTCTGAGGTTCTAGATCACCGAATCAGTCAATCATTCATTAATAATGAGCTGTAATCTTTTAACAAGTCATTCTAAGATTCTAGATCACCAAATCAATCAACCGTTCATTGATAATGAGCTACAATCTCATAACAAGTCATTCTGAGGTTCTAGATCACTGAATCAGTCAACCGTTTGCTGATAATGAACTGTAATCTCATAACAAGCCATTCTGAGGTTGTAGATTGCCGAATTGGTCAACCAGTCATTGCTAATGAGTTGTAATCTCATAACAAGCCATTCTGAGGTTCTAGATCACTTAATCGGTCAACCATTCGCTGATAATGAGTTATAATCTCAAAACAAGTCATTTTGAGATTCTAGATCACCAAATTAGTCAATTGTTCACTGATAATGAGCTACAATCTCATAACAAGCCATTTTGAGGTTCTAGATCATCGAATCAGTCAACAATTTACTGATAATGATCTATAATCTCATAACAAGCCATTTTGAGATTCTAGATTGCCAAATCGGTCAACCGTTCGCTGATTATGAGTTACAATCTCATAACAAGTCATTTTGAGGTTCTAGATCACCAAATTGGTCAATCATTTGCTGATAATGAACTGTAATCTCATAAGAAGTCATTCTAAGGTTCTAGATCGCTGAATCTGTCAACCATTCACTGATAATGAGATGTAATCTCATAACAAGCTATTCTGAGGTTCTAGATTGCTGAATCAGTCAACTGTTCACTGATAATGAGCTGAAATCTCATAACAAGTCATTCTAAGGTTTTAGATCACCGAATCGGTCAACCATTTGCTGATAATGAGCTACAATCTTATAACAAGCCATTCTGAGGTTCTAGATCGCCGAATCGGTCAACTGTTCACTGATAATGAGCTGTAATCTCATAACAATTCATTCTGAGATTTTAGATCAGCAAATCGGTCAACTATTCACTAATAATGAGCTACAATCTCATAACAAGTCATTCTAAGGTTCTAGATTGTCGAATCAGTCAATCATTTGTTGATAATGAGCTATAATCTCATAAAAAGCTCTTCTGAGGTTCTAGATCACTAAATTGGTCAACCGTTCGCTGATAATGAGCTGTAATCTCATAACAAGTCATTCTAAGGTTCTAGATCACTAAATCGGTCAACCACTTGTTGATAATGAGTTGTAATCTCATAACAAGTTGTTCTGAGGTTCTAGATCACCGAATCGGTCAACCGTTTGCTGATAATCAGATGTAATCTCATAATAAGTCATTCTGAGATTCTAGATCACCGAATCGGTCAATCGTTCACTGATAATGAGCTACAATTTCATAATAAGTCATTCTAAGGTTCTAGATCACCAAATCGGTCAACCGTTTGCTGATAACAAGCTATAATCTCATAACAAGCCATTCTGAGTTTTTAGATTGTTGAATTGGTCAACCGTTCACTAATAATGAGCTATAATCTCATAACAAGTCATTTTGAGGTTCTAGATCACCTAATTAGTCAACCATTTGCTGATAATGAGCTGTAATCTCATAACAAGCTATTTTAAGGTTCTAGATCATTGAATCAATCAACCATTCAATGATAGTGAGCTGTAATCTCATAACAAGCTATTATGAGGTTCTAGATCACTGAATTGGTCAACTATTCACTGATAATGATCTATAATCTCATAACAAGTCATTCTAAGATTTCATATCACTGAATCAGTCAACCATTCACTGATAATGAGCTACAATCTCATAATAATCTGTTTTGAGGTTCTAGATCCTTGAATCAGTCAACCATTTGCTGATAATGATCTACAATCTCATAAAAAGCCATTCTAAGATTCTAGATCGCCAAATTGGTCAACTATTCACTGATAATGAGTTACAATCTCATAACAAGTTATTTTAAGATTCAAGATCGCTGAATCAGTCAACCGTTTGCTGATAATGAGCTGTAATCTCATAACAAGTCATTCTAAGTTTCTAGATCACCAAATCGGTCAACCATTCACTGATAATGTGCTATAATCTCATAACAAGCTGTTCTAAGGTTCTAGATCACCGAGTTGGTTAACTGTTTACTGATAATGAGCTATAATCTCATAACAAGTCATTCTGAGTTTCTCGGTCGCCAAATTGGTCAACCGTTCAATGATAATGTGTTGTAATCTCATAACATGTCATTCTAAGATTCTAGATCGCCGAATCGGTCAACCATTCGCTGATAATGAGCTACAATCTCATAACAAGTCATTCTGAGGTTCTTGATCGCCGAATCGATCAATCGTTTGCTCATAATGAACTATAATCTCATAACAAGCCGTTATGAGGTTCTAGATTGCCAAATTGGTCAACTGTTCACTAATAATGAGCTGTAATCTGATGACAAGTCCTTCTGAGGTTCTAGATCACCGAATCAGTCAACCCTTTGCTAATAATGAGCTGTAATCTCATAACAAGCCATTCTAAGGTTCTAGATCTTTGAATCAGTCAACCATTCGCTGATAATGAGCTGTAATCTTATAACAAGACCTTCTAAGGTTCTAGATTATTGAATCGGTCAACCATTCGCTAATAATGAGGTATAATCTCATAACAAGTCATTATGAGATTCTAGATCGCCAAATTAGTCAACCGTTCACTGATAATGATCTACAATCTCATAACAAGCCATTTTGAGGTTCTAGATAGTCAAATTAGTTAACTATTTGCTGATAATGATCTACAATCTCATAACAAGTAGTTCTGAGGTTTTAGATGACCTAATCAGTCAACTGTTCATTGATAATGAGTTATAATCTCATAACAAGTTATTTTGAGGTTCTAGATCGCCAAATCGATCAACCATTTGCTGATAATGAGTTGTAATCTCATAACAAGTCATTATGAGGTTCTAGATCACCGAATCGGTCAACCATTCACTGATAATGAGCTGTAATCTCATAACAAGCCATTCTGAGGTTCTAGATCGCTGAATTAGTTAACCATTCATTGATAATGAGCTTTAATCTCATAAGAAGTTGTTCTGAGGTTCTCAATTTCTGACTCGGTCAATCGTTTGCTGATAATGAGTTGTAATCTCATAACATGCCATTTTGAGGTTCTAGATCACCGAATTGGTCAACTATTTGTTGATAATGAGCTATAATCTCATAACAAGTTATTCTGAGATTCTAGATCACTGAATCGGTCAACCATTTGTTGATAATCAGCTACAATCTCATGACAAGTCATTCTGAGGTTCTAGATTGCCGAATCGAACAACCATTTGTTGATAATGAGCTATAATCTCATAACAAGCTATTTTGAGGTTCTAGATCGCCGAATCGGTCAACCATTCACTGATAATGAGCTATAATCTCATAACAAGCCATTTTTAGGTAGATCACCGAATCGGTCAACTATTTGTTGATAATGAGCTATAATCTCATAACAAGCTATTCTGAAGTTCTAAATCACTGAATCAGTCAACCATTTGCTGATAAAGAGCTATAATCTCATAACAAGTCATTCTAATATTCTAGATCGCCGAATCGGTCAACTGTTCTCTAATAATGAGCTACAATCTCATAACAAGTCATTCTGAGGTTCTAGATCGCCGAATCAGTCAACCGTTTACTAATAATGAGTTGTAATCTCATAACAAGCCATTCTGACATTCTAGATTGCTGAATTGGTCAACTATTTATTGATAATGAGCTATAATCTCATAACAAGTCATTCTGAGGTTCTAGATCACTGAATCGGTCAACCGTTTGTTGATAATGAGTTGTAATCTCATAGCAAGCCATTCTAAGGTTCTAGATCATTGAATCAGTCAACCGTTAACTAATAATGAGCTGTAATCTCATAACAAGCCATTCTGAGGTTCTAGATCATTAAATTGGTCAACCATTCACTGATAATGAGCTGTAATATCATAACAAGTCATTCTGAGATTCTAGATCGTCGAATCTGTCAACCGTTTACTGATAATGAGCTACAATCTCATAACAAGCCATTTTAAGGTTCTAGATAATCAAATTAGTCAACCATTTATTGAGAATGATCTACAATCTCATAAAAAGCCATTTTGAGATTCCAGATTGCTGAATCGGTCAACCGTTCGCTGATAATGAGTTATAATCTCATAACAAGTCATCTTGAGGTTCTAGATTGCTGAATCAGTCAACCATTTGCTGATAATGAGCTCTAATCTCATAATAAGTCATTCTAAGGTTCTACATCACCGAATCGGTCAACCGTTCACTGATAATGAGCTATAATCTCATAACAAGCCATTTTGAGGTTCTAGATCACCAAATCGGTTAACCGTTTGCTGATAATGAGCTATAATCTCATAACAAGCCATTCTAAGGTTCTAGATCACTGAATCAGCCATCCATTTGTTGATAATGAGCTATAATCTCATAATAAGCCAATCTAAGGTTCTAGATCACCAAATCTGTCAACCATTCGCTAATAATGAGCTGTAATCTCATAACAAGTCATTCTAGATTGCCGAATTGGTCAACCATTCGCTAATAATAAGTTGTAATCTCATAACAAGCCATTCTGAGGTTCTAGATCACTGAATCGGCCAACTATTTGCTAATAATGAGCTGTAATCTCATAAAAAGTCATTCTGAGGTTCTAGATCGCTGAATCGCTCAACCGCTCGCTAATAATAAGCTGTAATCTCATAACAAGTCATTCTGGAATTCTAGATCACCGAATCGGTCAACTGTTCACTAATAATGAGCTACAATCTCATAACAAGTCATTCTGAGGTTCTAGATTGCCAAATCGGTCAACCGTTTGTAGATAATGAGCTGTAATCTCATAACAAGCTATTATGAGGTTCTAGATTGCCGAATTGGTTAACTGTTCACTAATAATGAGCTGTAATCTCATAACAAGTCATTCTGAGGTTCTAGATCACTTAATCGATCAACCGTTTGCTGATAATGAGCTTTAATCTCATAACAAGCCATTCTAAAGTTCTAGATCATTGAATCAGTCAATCGTTCACTGATAATGAGCTGTAATCTCATAACAAGCCATTCTTAGATTCTAGTTCACCGAATTAGTTAATTGTTCCTTGATAATGAGCTACAATCTCATAACAAGCTATTTTAAGGTTCTAGATCGTCGAATCAGTCAACTGTTTGTTGATAATGATCTACAATGTCATAACAAGCCATTCTGAGATTCTAGATCACCAAATAGGTCAACCATTCGCTGATAATAATTTACAATCTCATAACAAATCATTTTTAAGTTGTATATAGTTGAATTAGTCAATTGTTTGCTGATAATGAGCTGTAATCTCATTACAAGTCATTGTGAGGTTCTAGATCACTGAATTGGTCAACCATTCACTGATAATGAGCTGTAATCTCATAACAAGTTGTTCTGAGGCTCTAGATCATTGAATTGGTCAACTGTTTGCTGATAATGAGCTGTAATCTCATAACAAGCCATTCTAAGGTTCTAGATCGCCAAATCGGTCAACCATTTGCTGATAATGAGCTGTAATCTCATAAGAAGCCATTAAGAGGTTCTAAATCATCAAATCGGTCAACTGTTCACTGATAATGAGCTGTAACCTCATAATAAGTTATTTTGAGATTTTAGATCATCGAATCGGTCAACTGTTCACTGATAATGAGCTACAATCTCATAACAAGTCATTCTGAGGTTCTAGATTATTGAATCAGTCAACTATTTGCTGATAATTAGCTGTAATCTCATAACAAGCCGTTCTAAGGTTTTAGATCACTGAATCAACCAACCATTCATTGATAATGAGTTGTGATCTTATAACAAGCCATTCTAAGGTTCTAGATCACTGAATCGGTCAACCATTTGCTGATAATGAGTTGTAATCTCATAACAAGTTGTTCTGAGATTCTAGATTGCCAAATCAGTCAACCATTCACTGATAATGAGCTATAATCTCATAACATGTCATTCTGAGATTCTAGATCACTGAATCGGTCAACCATTTGCTAAAAATGAGCTACAATCTCATAAAAAGTCATTCTAATGTTCTAGATCACTAAATAGGTCAACCGTTTGCTGATAATGAGCTGTAATCTCATAACAAGCCATTGTGAGGTTCTAGATTGCTGAATTGGTCAACCATTCACTAATAATGAGCTGTAATCTCATAATAACTCATTCTGAGGTTCTAGATCGCTAAATTGGTCAACTTTTTGTTGATAATGAGTTGTAATCTCATAACAAGCCATTCTGAGGTTGTAGATAATTGAATCAGTCAACCGTTCACTGATAATGAGCTGTAATCTCATAACAAGCCGTTCTGAGGTTCTAGATCGCTGAATCGGTCAAACCATTCACTGATAATGAGCTGTAATCTCATAACAGGTGATTCTAAGATTTTAGATCACCGATAAGGTAAATCATTCACTGATAAAGATCTACAATCTCATAATAAGCCATTTTGAGGTTCTAAATGGTTGAATCAGTCAACCATTTGCTGATAATGATCTAAAATCTCATAATAAGGCATTCTGAGATTCTAGATCACCGAATCGGTCAACCATTCGCTGATAATGAGTTACAATCTCATAACAATTCATTTTGAGGTACTAAATCATCAAATTGGTCAACCGTTTGCTGATAATAAGCTGTAATCTCATAACAAGTCATTCTGAGGTTCTAGATTGCTGAATCAGTCAACCATTCACTGATAATGAGCTATAATCTCATAACAAGCCATTCTAAGGTTCTAGATCACCGAATTGGTCAACCATTCACTGATAATGAGCTATAATCTTATAACAAGCCATTCTGAAGTTCTAGATCACTAAATCGGTCAACTATTTACTGATAATGAGCTATAATCTCATAACAAGCCATTCTGAGGTTCTAGATGACTGAATCGGTCAACCATTCACTGATAATGAGCTGTAATCTCATAACAAGTCATTCTGAGATTCTAGATCACCATATCGGTCAACCATTCACTGATAATGAGCCACAAGCTCATAATAAGTCATCTTGAGGTTCTAGATTGCTGAATCGGTCAACTGTTTGCTGATAATGAGCTTTAATCTCATAACAAGCCATTCTAAGGTTCTAGATCGCTAAATCAGTCAACCATTTGCTGATAATGAGCTATAATCTCATAATAAGCTGTTCTAAGGTTCTAGATCACCGAATTGGTCAACCGTTTGCTAATAATGAGCTGTAATCTCATACCAACCCATTTAGAGGTTCTAGATCACTGAATCGGTCAACTCTTCACTAATAATGAGCTTTAATCTCATAACAAGTCATTCTAAGATTCTAGATCACCGAATCGGTCAACCATTCACTAATAATTAGATATAATCTCATAACAAGTCATTCTGAGGTTCTAGACCACCGAATCGATCAACCATTTGCTAATAATGAGTTGTAATCTCATATCAAGCCATTCTGAGGTTCTAGATTGCCAAATTGGTCAACCATTCACTGACAATGATCTGTAATCTCATAACAATTCATTCTAAGGTTCTAGATCACCGAATCGGTCAACCGTTTGCTGATAATGAGATGTAATCTCATAACAAGCCGTTCTGAGGTTTTAGATCATTGAATCAGTCAACCATTCACTGATAATGAGCTGTAATCTCATAAAAACCCATTCTAAGGTTCTAGATAGCTTATTCAGTCAATCATCAACTCATAATGTGCTATAATCTCATAACAAGTCATTCTGAGATTCTAGATCGCCGAATCGGTTAACCGTTCGTTGATAATGAGCTATAATCTCATAACAAGTCATTCTAAAGTTCTAGATCACTAAATTGGTTAACTGTTTGCTGATAATGAGTTACAATATTATAACAAGTCATTTTGAGGTTCTAGATCGCCAAATCAATCAACTATTTGCTGATAATGAGTTGTAATCTCATAACAAATCATTTTGAGGTTCTAGATCACCGAATCGGTCAACCGTTCACTGATAATGATGTATAATCTCATAACAAGTTGTTCTAAGGTTCTAGATTGCTGAATTAGTCAACCATTCACTGATAATGAGCTGTAATCTCATAACAAGTCATTCTGAGATTCTAGATCACCAAATTGGTCAACCGTTCACTGATAATGAGCTACAATCTTATAACAAGTCATTCTGAGGTTCTAGATTGTTGAATCGGTCAACCATTTACTGATAATGAGATGTAATCTCATAACAAGCCATTCTCAGGTTCTATATCATCAAATCAGTCAACCATTCACTGGTAATGAACTATAATCTCATAACAAGCTGTTCTGGGGTTCTAGATTGCCGAATCAGTCAACCATTTGCTTATAATAAGCTGTAATCTCATAACAAGTCGTTCTGAGGTTCTAGATCGCTGAATCAATCAACCGTTCACTGGTAATTACCTATAATCTCACAACAAGTTTATTCTTAGATTCTAGATCACTGAATTAGTCAACCATTCACTGATAATGAGCTACAATCTCATAACAAGTCATTCTGAGGTTGTAGATCGCCAAATCGGTCAACCGTTTTCTGATAATGAGTTACAATCTAATAACAAGTCATTTTGAGGTTCTAGATCAATGAATTGGTCAACCATTTGCTGATAATGAGCTATAATCTCATAAAAAATCATTTTGAGGTTCTAGATCACCGAATCAGTCAACCATTCATTGATAATGAGCTATAATCTAATAATAAGCCCTTCTGAGGTTCTAGATCACTGAATTGGTCAACCGTTCACTGATAATGAGCTATAATCTCATAACAAGCTATTCTGAGGTTCTATATCACCGAATTGGTCAACTATTTGCTGATAATGAGCTGTAATCTCATAACAGGCCATTGTGAGGTTCTAGATCACTGAATCGGTCAACTGTTCACTGATAATTAGTTGTAATGTCATAACAAGTCATTCTAAGATTCTAGATCATTGAATCGGTCAACCGTTCATTGATAATGAGATAAAATCTCATAACAAGTCATTCTGAGGTTCTAGATTGCTTAATCGATCAACCGTTTGTGGATAATGAGCTATAATCTCATAACAAGCCATTCTGAGGTTCTAGATCACCGAATTGGCGAACCATTCATTCTTAGATTTTAGATCACTGAGTCAGTCAACCGTTCACTGATAATGAGCTACAATCTCATAACAAGTTATTCTAAGGTTCTAGATCACTGAATCGGTCAACTATTTGCTGATAATGAGCTACAATCTCATAACAAGCTATTTTGAGGTTCTAGATCATCGAATCAGTCAACCATTTGCTGATAATGATCTACAATCTCATAACAAACTGTTCTAAGATTCTAGATCGCTGAATCAGTCAACCGTTTGTTGATAATGAGCTGTAATCTCATAACAAGTCATTCTAAGGTTCTAGATCACTGAATCGGTCAACCATTCACTGTTAATAAACTGTAATCTCATAACAAGCCATTCTAAGCTTCTAGATCACTGAATCGGTCAACCATTTGCTAATAATGAGCTATAAACTCATAACAAGCCATTTTGAGGTTCTAGATCACCGAATCGATCAACCGTTTACTGATAATGAGCTATAATCTCATAACACACCATTCTAAGTTTCTTGAACCCTGAATCAGTCAATCGTTCGTTGATAATGAGTTGTAATCTCATAACAAGTCATTCTAAGATTCTACATCGCTGTATCAGTCAACCATTCACTAATAATGATCTATAATCTCATAAAAGGTCATTCTAAGGTTCTAGATTGCCGAATCTGTCAACCATTTGCTGATGATGAGCTGTAATCTCATAACAAGCCATTCTGAGGTTCTAGATCGCCGAATTAGTCAACTGTTTGCTGATAATGAGCTGTAATCTTATAACAAGCCATTCTGAGGTTCTAGATCACCGAATCAGTCAACCGTTTGCTAATAATGAGCTATAATCTCATAACAAGCCATTTTGAGGTTCTATATCGCTGAATCGATCAACCATTCACTGATAATGAGTTGTAATCTCATAATAAGTCATTCTGAGATTCTAGATCACCGAATCGGTTGATCATTTGCTGATAATGAGCTACAATCTCATAACAAGTAATTCTGAGGTTCTAGATTGCTGAATCGGTCAACAGTTTGCTGATAATGAGTTGTAATCTCATAACAAGCTATTCTGAGGTTCTAGATTGCCTAATTGGTCAACCTTTTACTGATAATGAGTTGTAATCTCATAAAAAGTCATTTTGAGGTTCTAGATCACTGAATCAGGCAATCATTTGCTGATAATGAGCTATAATCTCATAACAAGCCATTCTAAGGTTCTAGATCATTGAATCAGTCAACCGTTCACTGATAATGAGCTATAATCTCATAACAAGCCATTCTGAGGTTCTAGATCGCTGACTCGGTCAACCATTTGCTAATAATGAGCTGTAATCTTATAAGAAGCCATTCTAAGATTCTAGATCACCGAAATGGTCAACCGTTGGCTGATAATGAGCTACAATCTCATAAAAAGCCATTTTGAGGTTCTAGATCATCAAATAAGTCAACCATTTACTGATAATGATCTACAATCTCATAACAAGTCATTCTAAGATTCTAAATCACCGAATCAATCAATTGTTCACTGATAATGAGTTACAATCACATAACAAGTCATTTTGAGGTTTTAAATCACCGAATCGGTCAACCATTTGCTGATAATGAGCTGTAATCTCATAACAAGTCATTCTGAGATTTAAGATAATTGAATCGGTCAATCATTCACTGATAATGAGTTACAATCTTATAACAAGTCATTTTGAGGTTCTAGATCACTGAATCGGTCAACCCTTTGTTGATAATGAACTGTAATCTCATAACAAGCCATTCTGAGGTTCTAGATTTTTGAATTGGTCAACCATTCACTGATAATGAGCTGTAATCTCATAACATGTCATTTTGAGGTTCTCGATCGCGGAATCAGTCAACCATTCACTGATAATGAGTTATAATCTCATAACAAGCCATTCTCAAGTTTTAGATCGCCAAATCGGTCAATCATTCACTGATAATGAGCTATAATCTCATAACAAGTCATTATGAGGTTCTAAATTGCTGAATCGGTCAACTGTTTGTTGATAATGAGCTGTAATCTCATAACAAGCCATTCTGAGGTTCTAGATCATCGAATCGGTCAACTGTTCACTAATAATAAGCTGTAATCTCATAAAAAGTCATTTTGAGATTCTAGATCACCGAATCGGTCAACCATTCACTGATATTGAGCTACAATCTCATAACAAGTCATTCTAAGGTTCTAGATTGTCAAATCAGTCAACCGTTTGCTGATAATGAGCTGTAATCTCATAGCAAGCCATTCTGAGGTTCTAGATTGCCGAATTGGTCAACTGTTCACTGATAAGGAGTTGTAATCTTGTAACAAGTCATTTTGAGGATCTAGATTGCCGAATTGGTCAACCGGTTGCTGATAACAAGTTGTAAACTCATAACAAGTCATTCTGAGGTTCTAGATCATTGAATCAGTCAACGATTTGTTGATAATGAGCTATAATCTTATAACAGGCCATTGTGAGGTTTTAGATCACTGAATCAGTCAACCATTCACTGATAATGAGCCGTAATCTCATAACAAGTCATTCTGAGATTCTAGATCACCAAATTGGTCAACCGTTCACTGATAATGAGCTACAATCTCATAATAAGAAATTTTGAGGTTCTAGATCATTGAATCAGTCAACCATTTACTGATAATGATCTACAATCTCATAATAAGCCATTCTGAGATTCTAGATCGCTGAATCGATTAATCGTTTGCTGATAATGAGTTACAATCTCATAACAAGGCATTTTGAGGTTCTAGATCACCAAATCGGTTAACTGTTTACTGATAATGAGTTATAATCTCATAACAAGTCATTTTGAGGTTCAAGAGCACCGAATCGATCAACCGTTCACTGATAATGAGCTATAATCTTATAACAAGTCATTCTGAGGTTCTAGATCACCGAATAGGTCAACTATTTGTTGATAATAAGGTATAATCTCATAACAAGCCATTCTAAGGTTCTAGATCACTGAATCAGTCAATTGTTCACTGATAATGAGCTACAATCTCATAAGAAGTCGTTCTGAGGTTCTAGATTGCTGAATCAATCAACCGTTTGCTGATAATGAGCTATAATCTCATAACAAGCCATTCTGAGGTTCTAAATCATCGAATCGGTTAACCGTTCACTGATAATGAGATGTAATCTTATCACAAGACATTCTAAGGTTCTGGATCACTGAATCAGTCAACTATTTGCTGATAATGAGCTGTAATCTCATAACAAGCCGCTCTGAGGTTCTAGATCACTGAATCGGTCAACCGTTCATTGATAATGAGTTGTAATCTGATAACAAGTCATTTTGAGATTCTAGATCGCTGAATCAGGCAACCGTTCACTTATAATGAGCTACAATCTCATAACAATTCATTCGGAGGTTCTAGATTGTTGAATTGGTCAACCATTTGCTTATAATGAGCTATAATCTCATAACAAGCCATTCTAAGTTTCTAGATTGCCAAATTAGACAATTGTTCACTAATAATGAGCTATAATCTCATAATAATTTATTCTGAGGTTCTAGATCGCCGAATCGATCAACTATTTGCTGATAATGACCTGTAATCTCATAACAAGCTATTCTAAGGTTCTAGATCGCCGAATCAGTCAACCATTCGCTAATAATGAGCTGTAATCTCATAAAAAGTCATTCTGAGATTCTATATCATTGAATCGGTTAACCATTTGTTGATAATGAGCTATAATCTCATAACAAGCCATTTTGAGGTTTTAGATCATCGAATCAGTCAACCATTTGTTGATAATGATCTACAATCTCAGGACAAGCCTTTCTGAGAATCTAGATCACTGAATCGATCAACTGTTCACTGATAATGAGTTACAATCTCATAACAAGTCATTTTGAGGTTCTAGATCACTGAATCGGTCAACCGTTTGCTGATAATGAGCTGTAATCTCATAACAAGTCATTTTGAGGTTCTAGATTGTCAAATCGGTCAACCGCTCACTGATAATGAACTATAATCTCATAATATGTCATTCTAAGGTTCTAGATCACTGAATTGGTCAACCATTCACTGATAATGAGCTATAATCTCATAACAAGCCATTCTGAGGTTCTAGATCACTGAATCGATCAACCGTTTGCTAATAATGAGCTATAATCTCATAACAAGTTGTTCTGAGGTTCAAGATCACCGAATTGGTCAATCATTTGTTGATAATGAGCTGTAATCTCATAATAAGCCGTTCAAAGTTTCTAGATCGCCAAATCGGTCATCCATTCACTGATAATGAGTTACAATCTCATAATAAGTCATTTTGAAGTTCTAGATCGCCGAATCGGTGAACCGTTTGCTGATAATGAGCTATAATCTCATAACAAGTCATTCTAAGATTCTAGATCACTAAATCAGTCAACTGTTCACTAATAATGAGCTACAATCTCTTAAAAAATTATTCTGAGGTTCTAGATTGCTGAATCAGTCAATCGTTTGCTGATAATGAGCTGTAATCTCATAACAAGCCATTCTGAGGTTATAGATCACCGAATCGGTCAATCGTTCATTGATAATGAGCTATAATCTCATAATAAGTCATTCTGAGGTTCTAAATCATCTAATCAGTCAACCGTTCACTGATAATGAGCTATAATCTCATAACAAGTCATTCTGAGATTCTAGATCATCAAATCAGTCAACTGTTCGCTGATAATGAGCTATAATCTCATAACAAGTCATTCTGAGATTCTAGATTGCCAAATCAGTCAACCGTTTACTGATAATGAGCTGTAATCTCATAACAAGTCATTCTGAGGTTCAAAATTTCTGAATCAGTCAACCGTTTACTGATAATGAGCTATAATTTCATAATAGGCTATTCTGAGGTTCTAGATCACCAAATCGGTCAACCGTTCACTGATAATGAGTTGTAATCTCATAACAAGCTATTCTTAGGTTTTAGATCACTGAATTGATCAACCGTTTGCTAATAATGAGCTGTAATCTCATAATAAGCCATTCTAAGGTTCTAGATCACCGAATTGGTCAACCGTTCACTGATAATGAGATGTAATTTTATAACAAGCCATTCTGACGTTCTAGATCGCTAAATTGGTCAACCGTTCACTGATAATGAGCTATAATCTTGTAACAAGCCATTCTGAGTTTCTAGATCATCGAATCGGTCAACTATTTGCTAATAATGAGCTGTAATCTCATAACAAGCCATTCTGAGATTCTAGATCACTGAATCAGTCAACCGTTCATAGATAATGAGCTTTAATCCCATAACAAACTGTTCTGAGGTTCTAGATTGCTGAATCAGTCAATGGTTTGCTGATAATGTGCTATAATCTCATAACAAGTCATTCTAAGGTTCTAGATCGCTGAATCAATCAACCATTCACTGATAATAAGCTATAATCTTATAACAAGCTATTCTGAGGTTCTAGATCACTGAATCGGTTAACTATTTGCTAATAATGAGCTATAATCTCATAACAAGCCATTTTGAGGTTCTAGATCGCTGAATCGATCAACCATTTGCTAATAATGAGCTGTAATCTCATAACAAGTCATTTTGAGATTCTAGATTACCGAATCTGTCAACCGTTTGCTGATAATGAGCTCTAATCTCATAACAAGTCATTCTGAGGTTCTAGATCACTGAATCGGTCAACCGTTTGCTGATAATGATCTGTAATCTCATAACAAGCTATTCTGAGGTTCTAGGTTGCATAATTAGTCAACCATTTGTTGATAATGAGCTGTAATCTCATAATAAGTCATTCTAAGGTTCTAGATCAGTGAATCAGTCAACCGTTTGCTGATAATGAGCTATAATCTCATAATAAGCCATTCTAAAGTTCTAGATCATTGAATCAGTCAACCGTTCACTGGTAATGAGTTATAATCTCGTAACAAGCCATTCTAAGGTTCTAGATCACTGAATCGGTCAACCATTCACAGATAATAAGCTGTAATCTGATAACAAGTCATTCTAAGATTCTAGATTGCTGAATCGGTCAACCATTTGCTGATAATGAACAACAATCTCATAACAAGCCATTCTGAGATTATAGATCACTAAATCAGTCAACCATTCACTAATAATGAGTTACAATCTCATAACAAGTCATTTTGAGGTTCTAGATCAATGAATAAGTCAACCGTTTGCTGATAATCAGTTATAATCTCATAACAAATCATTATGAGGTTCTAGATCACTAAATCAGTCAACCGTTCACTTATAATGAGCTGTAATCTCATAACAAGCTGTTATGAGGTTCTAGATCACTGAATCGGTCAATCATTCACTGATAATGAGCTGTAATCTCATAACAAGCTGTTCTAAGGTTCTAAATTGCTGAATCGGTCAACTATTTGCTAATAATGAGTTGTAATCTCATAACAAGCCATTCTGAGGTTCTAGATCACTGAATCGGTCAACCATTCTCTGATAATGAGCTGTAATCTCATAACAAGTCATTATAAGATTCTAGATTTCCAAATCTCTCAACCGTTCTCTGATAATGAGCTACAATCTCATAACAAGTCATTCTGAGGTTCTAGATTGCCGAATCGGTCAACCATTTGCTGATAATGAGCTATAATCTCATAACAAGCCATTCTGAGGTTCTAAATCACCAAATCGGTCAACCATTAGATGATAATGACCTCTAGTCTCATAATAAGCCATTCTTAGGTTCTAGATTGCCAAATCGATTAACTGTTTGTTGATAATGAACTGTAATCTCATAACAAGCCGTTCTAAGGTTCTAGATCGCCGAATCGGTCAACTATTCACTTATAATGAGCTATAATCTCATAACAAGTCATTCTGAGATTTTAGATCACCAAATCGGTCAACCATTCACTAACAATGAGCTACAATCTCATAACAAGTCACTCTAAGGTTCTTGATCGTCGAATCGGTCAATCATTTGTTGATAATGAGCTGTAATCACATAACAAGCCATTCTAAGGTTCTAGATTACTGAATTGGTCAACCGTTCACTTATGATGAGCTATAATCTCATGATAAGTCATTCTAAGGTTCTAGATTGCTGAATCAGTCAATCGTTTGCTGATAATGAGTTGTAATCTCATAACAAGCCATTCTGAGGTTCTAGATCATTGAATCAGTCAACCATTCACTGATAATGAGCTATAATCTCATAACAAGCTATTCTAAGGTTCTAGATCACTGAATCAGTCAACCATTCACTGATAATGAGCTTTAATCTCATAACATGTCATTTTGAGATTCTAGATCGTCGAATCGGTCAACCGTTCACTAAGAATGAGCTATAATCTCATAACAAGTTGTTTTGAGGTTCTAGATCATCGAAGCAGTCAACAATTTTTTAATAATGATCTACAATCTTATAATAATTTGTTCTGAGCTTCTAGATCACCGAGTTGGTCATCTATTTGCTGATAATGAGTTACAATCTCATAACAAGTCATTTTGAGGTTCTAGATCACCGAATCGGTCAACCGTTTGCTTATAATGAGCTGTAATCTCATAACAAGCCATTTTGAGGTTCTAGATTGCTGAATTGGTCAACCATTTACTGATAATGAGTTGTAATCTCATAACAAGTCATTCTAAGGTTCTAGATCACCAAATCGGTCAACCGTTTGCTAATAATGAGCTGTAATCTCATAACAAGCCGTTCTGAGGTTCTAGATTGCCAAATCGATCAACCGTTTGCCGATAATGAGTTGTAATCTCATAACAAGTCATTCAAAGATTCTAGATAATTGAATCTATCAAATATTTGCTGATAATGAGCTACAATCTCATAACAAGTCATTCTGAGGTTCTAAATCACTGAATCGGTCAACCGTTTGCTAATAATGAGTTGTAATCTCATAACAAGCTATTCTTAGGTTCTAGATCACTAACTCAGTCAACCATTCACTGATAATGAGCATTAATCTCATAACAAGTCATTTTGAGGTTCTAAATCGCCGAATTGGTCAACCATTCACTGATAATGAGTTACAATCTCATAATAAGTCATTTTGAGGTTCTAGATCGCTGAATCAGTCGACCATTTGCTAATAATGAGCTATAATCTCATAACAAGTCATTCTGAGGTTCTAGATCACTGAATCAGTCAACCATTCACTAATAATGAGCTATAATCTCATAACAAGCCATTTTGATATTCTAAATCACCGAATCGGTCAACCATTTACTGATAATGAGCTATAATCTCATAACAAGCCATTATGAGGTTCTAGATCACTGAATCAGTCAACTGTTTACTAATAATGAGTTGTAATCTCATAACAAGCCATTCTGAGGTTCTAGATCACCGAATCAGTCAACCAATCACTGATAATGAGATGTAATCTCATAATAAGTCATTCTAATTTCTAGATCATCGAATCAGTCAATCATTCACTGATAATGAGCTACAATCTTATAACAAGTCATTCTAAGGTTCTAGATTACCGAATCGGTCAACCATTTGTTAATAATGAGCTGTAATCTCATAACAAGCCATTTTGAGGTTCTAGATTGCCAAATTGGTCAATCGTTTGCTGATAATGAGCTATAATCTCATAAAAAACAATTCTGAGGTTCTAGATTGCTGAATTGATCAACCGTTCACTGATAATGAGTTGTAATCTCATAACAAGCCATTCTGAGGTTCTAAAGAGCTGAATTGGTCAACTATTCACTGATCATGAGTTGTAATCTCATAACAAGCCGTTCTAAGTTTCTAGATCACCAAATCAGTCAACCGTTCGCTGATAATGAGCTCTAATCTCATAACAAGCTATTCTGCATTTCTAGATCACCGAATTGGTCAACTGTTCGTTGATAATGAGCTACAATCTCATAAAAAGAAATTTTGAGGTTCTAAATCACTGAATCGGTCAACCGTTTGCTGATAATGAGCTATAATCTCATAATAAGTCATTCTGAGATTCTAGATCACTGAATCAGTCAACCACTTGCTGATAATAAGCTACAATCTCATAACAAGCCATTTTGAGGTTCTAGTTTGTTGAATCATTTGATTGTTTGTTGATAATGATCTACAATCTCATAACAAGTCATTCTAGATCGCTGAATCGGTCAACCATTCGTTGATAATGAGCTACAATCTCATAATAAGCCATTTTGAGGTTATAGATCATTGAATCATTCAACCATTTATTGATAATGATGTACAATCTCTTAAAAAGCCATTATGAGATTCTAGATTGCTGAATCGGTCAACCATTTGTTGATAATGAGTTACAATCTCATAACAAGTCATTTTGAGGATCTAAATCACCAAATCGGTCAAGCGTTTGTTGATAATGAGTTGTAATCTCATAACAAGTCATTCTGAGGTTCTAGATCACCAAATCGGTCAACCATTCATTGATAATGAGCTGTAATCTCATAACAAGCCATTCTGAGGTTCTAGATCACTGAATCAGTCAACCATTCGCTGATAATGAGCTACAATATCATAACAAGCCATTTTGACATTCTAGATCATCAAATCAGTCAACTATTTGCTGATAATGAACTACAATCTCATAACAACTCATTCTGAGATTCTAGATCACCGAATCGGTCAACTATTCACTGATAATGAGTTACAATCTCATAACAAGTCATTTTGAGGTTCTAGATCACTGAATCGGTCAACCATTTGTTGATAATGAGCTGTAATCTCATAACAAGCTTGTCATTATGAGGTTCTAGATCACCGAATTAGTCAACTATTTGTTGATAATGAGTCATAATCTCATAACAAGCCATTCTGAGGTTATAGATCACTGAATCGGTCAACCATTCGCTGATAATGAGCTATAATCTCATAACAAGCCATTCTGAGGTTCTAGATCACCGAGTCGGTCAATTGTTTGCTAATAATGAGTTGTAATCTCATAACAAGTCATACTGAGGTTCTAGATCACTGAATCAGTCAACCATTCACTGATAATGAGCTATAATCTCATAATAGGTCATTCTGAGATTCTAGATCACCGAATCGGTCAAACGTTCGCTGATAATGAGCTATAATCTCATAACACGTCAGTTTGATGTTCTAGATCACCGAATCTGTCAATCATTTGCTGATAATGAGTTGTAATCTCATAACAAGCCATTCTGAGGTTCTAGATTGCCGAATTGGTCAACCATTCAGTGATAATGAGCTATAATCTCATAAAAATTCATTCTGAGGTTGTAGATCACTGAATCAGTCAACTGTTTACTAATAATGAGTTGTAATCTAATAACAAGTTATTTTTTGGTTCTAGATCATTGAATCAGTCAACCATTCACTGATAATGAGTTGTAATCTTATAACAAGCCATTCTGAGGTTCTAGATCACTGAATCGGTCAACAGTTCACTAATAATGAGCTGTAATCTCATAACAAGTCATTCTGAGATTCTAGATTGCCGAATCGGTCAACTGTTTATTGATAATGAGCTACAATCACGTAACAAGTCATTTTGAGGTTCTAGATCATCGAATTAGTCAACCGTTTGCTGGTAATGATCTACAATCTCATAACAAGTCATTCTGAGATTCTAGATTGTTGAATCGGTCAACGTTCACTGATAATGAGTTACAATCTCATAAAAAGTTGTTTTAAGGTTCTAGATCACCGAATCGGTCAACCATTTGCTGATAATGAGCTGTAATCTCATAACAAGTCATTTTAAAGTTCTAGATTGCTGAATCGGTTAGTCGTTTGCTGATAATGAGTTGTAATCTCATAATAAGCCATTCTAAGGTTCTAGATTGCTGAATCAGTCAACCATTCACTAATAATGAGCTGTAATCTCATAACAAGCCATTCTAAGGTTCTAGATCGCCGAATCGGTCAACTGTTTGCTAATAATGAGCAGTAATCTCATAAAAAGTTGTTCTAACATTCTAGATTTCTAAATCGGTCAACCGTTTGCTAATAATGAGCTATAATCTCATAACAAGCCATTTGGAGGCTCTAGATTGCTAAATCAGTCAACCATTCACTGATAATGAGCTATAATCTCATAACAAGCCATTCTAAGGTTCTAGATTGCCAAATCGGTCAACCATTTACTGATAATGAGCTGTAATCTCATAACAAGCCATTTTAAGGTTCTAGATCACTGAATCGGTCAACCGTTCACTGATAATGAGCTGTAATATCATAACAAGTCATTCTGAGATTCTAGATCAGCAAATTGGTCAACCGTTCACTGATAATGATCTACAATCTCATAACAAGTCATTCTAAGGTTTTAGATCGCCAAAATCGGTCAACCATTTGCTGATGATGAGCTGTAATCTCATAAAAAGACATTCTGAGGTTCTAGATTGCCGAATTGGTCAACCGTTCGCTAGTAATGAGTTGTAATCTCATAACAAGTCATTCTGAGGTTCTTGATCGCTGAATCGGTCAACCATTTGCTGATAATGAGCTGTAATCTCATAACAAGCTATTCTAAGTTTCTAGATCACTTAATCAGTCAACCATTTGCTAATAATGAGTTGTAATGTCATAACAAGCCATTCTGAGGTTCTAGATCACCGAATCGGTCAACCATTTGCTGATAATGAGCTGTAATCTCATAACAAGTCATTCTGAGATTCTAGATCATTGAATTGGTCAACCGTTCATTGATAATGAGCTACAATCTCATAGCAAGTCATACTGAGGTTCTAGATCACTAAATCAGTCAACCATTTGCTGATAATGAGTTGTAATCTCATAACAAGCCATTCTGAGGTTCTAGATCATTGAATCAGTCAACCATTCATTGATAATGACTTGTAATTTGATAACAAGTCATTCTAAGATTCTAGATTGCCGAAGCAGTCAACCGTTCATAGATAATGAGCTACAATCTCATAACAAGCCATTTTAAGGTTCTAGATCATCAAATTAGTCAACCATTTTTTGATGATGAACTACAATCTCATAACAAGCCATTTTGAGATTTTAGATCGCCGAATTGGTCAATCATTTGCTGATAATGAGTTACAATCTCATAACAAGTCATTTCGAGGTTCTAGATCACTGAATCAATCAACCATTTACTGATAATGAGCTGTAATCTCATAACAAGTCATTCTGAGGTTCTAGATCACCAAATTAGTCAACCGTTCACTGATAATGAGTTGTAATCTCATAACAAGATGTTCTGAGGTTCTAGATCACTGAATCGGTCAACCATTCACTGATAATGAGCTATAATCTCATAACAAGCTATTTTAAGGTTCTAAATTGCCAAAGCAGTCAACCATTTGCTGATAATGAGCTGTAATCTCATAACAAGCCATTCTGAGATTTTAGATGGCCAAATCAGTCAACCGTTCACTGATAATGAGCTGTAATCTCATAACAAGTAATTCTAAGATTCTAGATCACTGAATTGGTCAACTGTTCTCTTATAATGAGCTATAATCTCATAACAAGTCATTCTGAGGTTCTAGATTGCCCAATCGGTCAACCATTTGCTGATAATGAGCTGTAATCTCATAAAAACATTCAAAGATTTCTAGATCACTGAATTAGTCAACCATTTACTGATAATGAGCTGTAATCTCATAACAAGCCATTCTAAGGTTCTAGATCGCCAAATCGGTCAACCGTTTCCTGATAATGAGCTGTAATCTCATAACAAGCTATTATAAGGTTCTAGATCGCCGAATCGGTCAACTATTCACTGATAATGAGCTGTAATCTCTTAATAAGTCATTTTGAGATTCTTAATTGCTGAATCATTCAACCGTTCACTGATAATGAGCTACAATCTCATAACAAGTCATTCTGAGGTTCTAGATTGCCGAATCGGTCAACTATTTGCTGATAATGAGCATAATCTCATAAGAAGTTGTTCTAAGGTTCTAGATTGCCGAATTGGTCAACCATTCACTGATAATGAACTATAATCTCATAACAAGTCATTCTGAGGTTGTAGATTGCCAAATCGGTCAACCCTTCACTGATAATGAGCAGTAATCTCATAACAAGTCATTCTGATAATGAGGTTCTAGATCACTGAATTGGTCAACCGTTTGCTGATAATGAACTATAATCTCATAACAAGTCATTCTGAGGTTTTAGATCATCAAATCGGTCAACCATTCAATGATAATGAGTTGTAATCTCATAACAAGGCATTTTGAGGTTCTAGATAGCCGAATCGGTCAACCGTTCGCTGATAATGAGCTATAATCTCATAACAAGCCATTTTGAGGTTCTAGATTGCCGAATCGGTCAACTGTTTGCTGATAATGAGCTATAATCTTATAACAAGCCATTCTTAGGTTTTATATCACCGAATCGGTCAACCTTTCACTGATAATGAGCTATAATCCCATAACAAGCCATTTTGAGGTTCAGGATCACTGAATCGGTCAACCATTTGCTGATAATGAGCTGTAATCTCATAACAAGCCATTCTGAGGTTCTGGATCTTTGAATCGGTCAATCATTCACTGATAATGAGCTGTAATCTCATAACAAGTCATTCTAAGATGTTAGATCATTGAATCAGTCAACCATTCACTGATAATGAGCTACAATCTCATAATAAGTCATTCTAAGGTTCTAGATTGCCAAATCGGTCAATTATTTGCTGATAATGAGCTATCATCTCATAACAAGCCATTCTGAGGTTCTAGATTGTTGAATTGGTCAACCATTTGCTGATAATGAGCTATAATCTCATAATAAGTCATTCTAAGGTTCTAAATCACTGAATCGGTCAACTGTGTACTGATAATGAGCTATAATCTCATAACAAGCTATTCTGAGGTTCTAGATCATTAAATCAGTCAACCAATCAATGATAATGAGCTGTAATCTCATAACAAGCTGTTCTGAGGTTCTAGATCACTGAATTAGTGAACCGTTCACTAATAATGAGCTGTAATCTCATAATAAGTCATTCTAAGATTCTAGATCGCTGAATGGGTCAACCATTCACTGATAATGAGCTACAATCTCATAACAAGCCATTTTGAGGTTCTAGATCATCAAATCAGTCAACCGTTTGCTAATAATGATCTACAATCTCAAAACAAGTTATTCTAACATTCTAGATTGTCGAATCGGTCAACTGTTTGTTAATAATGTGTTAGAATCTCATAACAAGTCATTTTGAGGTTCTAGATCACTGAATTGGTCAACTGTTTGCTGATAATGAGCTATAATCTCATAACAAGTCATTCTGAGGTTCTAGATCACTGAATCAGTCAACCGTTCACCGATAATGAGCTGTAATCTCATAACAAGTCATTCTGAGGTTCTAGATCACTGAATCGGTCAATCATTCACTGATATTGATCTATAATCTCATAACAAGCCGTTCTGAGGTTCTAGATCACCAAATTGGTCAACCATTTGTGGATAATGAGCTGTAATCTCATAACAAGCCATTCTAAGGTTCTAGATTGCCGAATCAGTCAACCGTTCATTGAAAATGAGCTGTAATCTCATAACAAGTCATTCTGAGGTTCTAGATTGCTGAATCAGTCAACCATTTGTTGATAGTGAGCTATAATCTCATAACAATACATTCTAAGGTTCTAGATCGCTGAATCGATCAATTGTTCACTGATAATGAGTTGTAATCTCATAATAAGCCATTCTGAGGTTCTAGATCACTCAATCGGTCAATCATTTGCTGATAATGAGCTGTGATCTCATAACAAGCTATTCTGAGGTTCTAGATCTGAATTGGTCAACCGTTCACTGATAATGAGCTATATTCTCATAACAAGTCATTCTGAGATTCTAGATTGTGGAATCGGTCAACCATTCACTGATAATGAGCTACAATCTCATAACAAGTCATTCTGAGGTTCTAGATCACTGAATCGGTCAATTGTTTGCTGATAATGAGCTGTAATCTCATAACAAGCCGTTTTGAGGTTCTAGATTGCTGAATTTGTCAATCGTTCACTGATAATTACCTATAATCTCATAACAAGTCATTCTGAGGTTCTAGATCACCGAATCGGTCAACAATTTACTGATAATAAGCTGTAATCACATAACAAGCCATTCTAAAGTTCTAGATCATTGAATTAGGCAACTGTTCACTGATAATTAGTTATAATCTCATAATAAGGTATTCTAAGGTTCTAGATCAGTGAATTGGTCAACCATTCACTGATAATGAGTTGTAATCTCATAACAAGTCATTCTGAGATTCTGGATCGCTGAATCTATCAACCGTTCACTAATAATGAGCTACAATCTCATAACAAGCTATTTTGAGGTTCTAGATCGTCAAATCAGTCAGTTGTTTTCTAATAATGATCTACAATCTCATAACAAGCCGTTCTAAGATTCTAGATCACTGAATCGGTCAACCATTTGCTGATAATGAGTTATAATCTTATAACAAGTCATTTTGAGGTTCTAGATCACCGAATAGGTCAACCATTTGTTGATAATGAGCTGTAATCTCATAACAAGTCATTTTGAGGTTCTAGATCACTGAATCAGTCAACCATTCACTGATAATGAGTTGTAATCTCATAACAAGCTATTCTGAGGTTCTAGATCACTGAATCGGTCAACCATTCACTGATAATGAGCTGTAATCTCATAACAAGTCATTCTAAGGTTCTAGATCGCTGAATTGGTCAACCGTTTGCTGATAATGAGCTGTAATCTTATAACAAGCCATTCTGAGGTTCTAGATCACCAAATCGGTCAACCGTTCATTAATAATGAGTTGTAATCTCATAACAAGTCATTCTTAGATTCTAGATCACCGAATTGGTCAACTGTTCACTGATAATGAGCTACAATCTCATAACAAGTAGTTCTCAGGTTCTAGATTGCCAAATCTGTCAATCGTTTGCTGATAATGAGCTTTAATCTCATAACAAGCCATTCTGAGGTTCTAGATTGCCGAATCGGTCAACTATTCACTGATAATGAGCTGTAATCTCATAACAAGCCATTCTGAAGTTCTAGATCGCTGAGTCAGTCAACCGTTTGCTGATAATGAGCTGTAATCTCATAACAAGCCATTCTGAGGTTCTAGATTACTTAATCGGTCAACCATTCATTGATAATGAGTTGTAATCTCATAACAAGTCATTCTGAGATTCTAGATCACCGAATCGATCAACCATTCACTGATAATTAGCTACAATCTCATAACAAGTCATTCTGAGGTTCTAAATCACTGAATCGATCAACTGTTTGCTGATAATGAGCTATAATCTCATAACAAGTCATTCTAAGATTCTAGATTGCCAAATTGATCAACCGTTCACTGATAATGAGCTGTAATCTCATAACAAGTTGTTCTGAGGTTCTAGATCACTGAATCTGTGAACCATTTGCTGATAATGAGTTGTAATCTCATAACAAGTCATTTTAAGGTTCTAGATCACCGAATAGGTCAACTATTCATTGATAATGAGCTGTAATCTCATAACAAGTCATTCTAAGATTCTAGATTGCTGACTCGGTCAACCATTCACTGATAATTAGCTACAATCTCATAACAAGTCATTCTGAGGTTCTAGATCACTGAATCGGTCAACTATTTACTAATAATGAGTTGTAATCTCATAACAAGCCATTCTAAGGTTCTAGATCACCGAATCAGTCAACCGTTTGTTGATAATGAGCTGTAATCTCATAACAAGTCATTCTGAGGTTCTAGATCACCAAATCGGTCAACCATTTGCTGATAATGAGCTATAATCTCATAACAAGCTATTCTGAGGTTTTAGATTACTAAATCAGTCAACCGTTCACTGATAATGAGCTATAATCTCATAACAAGCTATTATGAGGTTCTAGATCATTGAATCGGTCAATTGTTTGTTGATAGTGAGCTGTAATGTTATAACAAGCCATTCTAAGGTTTTTAGATCACTGAATAGGTCAATCGTTCACTGATAATGAGCTTTAATCTCATAACAAGTCATTCTAAGATTCTAGATCACCAAATTGGTCAACCATTCATAGATAATGAGCTAAAATCTCATTAGAAGTCATTTTGAGGTTCTAGATTGTTGAATTAGTCAACCGTTTGCTGATAATGCACTGTAATCTCATAACAAGCCCTTCTGAGATTCTATATCACCGAATCAGTCAACCGTTCACTGATAATGAGATGTAATCTCATAACAAGCCATTCTGAGGCTCTAGATCACCAAATCGGTCAACCATTTGCTGATAATGAGGTGTAATCTCATAACAAGTCATTTTGAGGTTCTAGATCACCGAATAGGTTAACTATTCACTAATAATTAGCTATAATCTCATAACAAGTCATTTTGAGATTCTAGATCACTGAATAAGTCAATCGTTCACTAATAATGAGCTACAATCTCATAACAAGTCATTCTAAGGTTTTAGATCACTGAATTGGTCAATTATTTGCTGATAATAAGTTGTAATCTCATAACAAGTTGTTCTAAGGTTCTAGATTGATGAATTGGTCAACCGTTCACTGATAATGAGCTGTAATCTCATAACAAGTCATTTTGAGGTTCTAAATCACTAAATGAGTCAACTGTTTGCTGATAATGAGCTGTAATCTCATAACAAGTCATTCTGAGGTTCTAGATTATTGAATTAGTCAACCGTTTGCTGATAATGAGTTGTAATCTCATAACAAGCTATTCTAAGGTTTTAGATCACTGAATTGGTCAACCGTTTGCTGATAATGAGCTATAATCTCATAACAAGTCATTGTGAGATTCTAGATCACCAAATTGGTCAACCGTTCACTGATAATGAGCTATAATCTCATAACAAGTCATTTTGAGGTTCTAGATCATCGAATTAGTCAATTATTTGCTGATAATGATCTACAATCTCATAACAAGCCATTTTGAGATTCTAGATCGCCGAATCGGTCAATCATTCACTGATAATGAATTATAATCTCATAACAAGTCATTTTGAGGTTCTAGATCATTGAATCGGTCAACTATTTGTTGATAATGAGCTATAATGTCATAACAAGTCATTTTGAGGTTCTAGATAGCCGATCGGTCAACCGTTCACTGATAATGAGTTGTAATCGCATAGCAAGCTATTCTGAGGTTTTAGATCATGAAATCGGTCAACCATTCACTGATAATAAGTTTTAATCTCATAACAAGCCATTTTGAGGTTCTAAATCACCAAATTGGTCAACCATTTGCTGATAATGAGCTGTAATGTCAAAAAAGCCATTCTAAGGTTCTAGATCACCAAATCGGTCAACCGTTTACTATTAATGAGCTGTAATCTCATAACAAGTCATTCTGAGATTCTAGATTACCGAATTAGTTAACCATTTGCTAATAATGAGCTACAATCTCATAACAAGTCATTCTGAGGTTCTAGATCGCTGAATCGATCAATCGTTTGCTGATAATGAACTGTGATCTCATACCAAGCCATTCTAAGGTTCTAGATTGCTGAATTGGTCAACCATTCTTTGATAATGAGTTGTAATCTCATAACAAGACATTCTGAGGTTCTAGATCATCAAATCAGTCAACCATTTGCTGATAATGATCTATAATCTCGTAACAAGCTGTTCTGAGATTCTAGATCAATTAATCAATCAACCGTTCGCTGATAATGAGATGTAATCTCATAACAAGTCATTCTGAGGTTCTAGATCACTGAATCGGTCAACCATTTGCTGATAATGAGATATAATTGCATAACAAACCATTTTGAGGTTCTAGATCGCCGGATAGGTCACTGTTCATTGATAATGAGCTGTAATCTCATAATAAGTCATTCTAAGATTCTAGATTGCCGACTCGGTCAACCATTCACAGATAATTAGCTACAATCTCATAACATGTCATTCTGAGGTTCTAGATCGCTGAATCGGTAAACTATATACTGATAATGAGCTGTAATCTTATAACAAGCCATTCTGAGGTTCTAGATCACCAAATCGGTCAACCATTTGCTGATAATGAGCTGTCATCTCGTAACAAGTCATTCTGAGGTTCTAGATCACCAAATTGGTCAACCATTTGCTGATAATAAGTTGTAATCTCATAACAAGCTATTTTGAGGTTCTAGATTGTTGAATCAGTCAACCGTTCACTGATAATGAGCTGTAATCTCATAACAAGTTGTTATGACGTTCTAGATCACTAAATCAGTCAATTGTTTACTGATAATGAGCTATAATGTCATAACAAGCCATTCTGAGGTTTTTAGATCATTGAATAGGTCAACCATTCACTGATAATGAGCTGTAATCTCATAACAAGCCATTTTGAGATTCTAGATCACCAAATCAGTCAACCGTTCGTAGATAATGAGCTACAATATCATAAGAAGTCATTTTGAGGTTCTAAATTGTTGAATCAGTCAACCGTTTACTGATAATGAGCTGTAATCTCATAACAAGTTGTTGTGAGGTTCTAAATCACCGAATCGATCAACCATTCATTGATAATGAGCTGTAATCTCATAACAAGCCATTCTGAGGTTCTAGATCACCAAATGGGTCAACTGTTTGCTAATAATGAGCTATAATCTCATAACAAGTCATTTTGAGGTTCTAGATTATTGAATTGGTTAACTGTTCACTGATAATTAGCTATAATCTCATAACAAGTCATTCTAAGATTCTAGATCACTGAATCAGTCAACCGTTTGCTGATAATGAGCTACAATCTCATAACAAGTCATTCTGAGGTTCTAAATCACTGAATCAGTCAACCGTTTGCTGATAATGAGTTGTAATCTCGTAACAAGTTATTCTGAGGTTCTAGATTGATGAATTGGTCAACCGTTCACTAATAATGAGCTGTAATCTCATAAAAAGTCATTCTAAGGTTCTAAATCACTGAATCAGTCAATCGTTTGCTGATAATGAGCTGTAATCTCATAACAAGTTATTATGAGGTTCTAGATCATTCAATCAGTCAACCATTTGCTTATAATGAGTTGTAATCTCATAACAAGCTATTCTGAGGTTTTAGATCATTGAATCAGTCAACCATTTGCTGATAATGAGCTGTAATCTCATAACAAGTCATTGTGAGATTCTAGATCACCAAATTGGTCAATCGTTCGCTGATAATAAGCTATAATCTCATAATAAGTCATTTTTAGGTTCTAGATCATCGAATTAGTCAATTGTTTGCTGATAATGATCTACAATCTCATAACAAGCCATTTTGAGATTCTAGATCACGGAATCGGTCAACCATTCACTGATAATGAGTTACAATCTCATAACAAGTTATTTTGAGGTTCTAGATTGCTGAATTGGTCAACTATTTGCTGATAATGAGCTATAATCTCATAACAAATCATTTTGAGGTTCTAGATAGCTAATCGGTCAACTGTTCACTGATAATGAGTTGTAATCTCATAGCAAGCTATTATGAGGTTTTAGATCATGAAATCGGTCAACCATTCATTGATAATGAGTTGTAATCTCATAACAAGCCATTTTAAGGTTGTAAATCACCAAATTGGTCAGCCATTTGCTGATAATAAGCTGTAATCTCAAAACAAGCCATTCTGAGGTTCTAAATCACTGAATCAGTCAACCGTTTGCTAATAATAAGTTGTAATCTCATAACAAGTCATTATGAGATTCTAGATTACCGAATCGGTCAACTATTTACTGATAATGAGCTATAATCTCATAACAAGTCATTCTGAGGTTCTAGATCACTAAATCAGTCAATTGTTTGTTGATAATGAAGTGTAATCTCATAACAAGCCATTCTGAGGTTCTAGATTGCTAAATTGGTCAACCGTTCTTTGATAATGAGCTGTAATCTCATAACAAGTCATTCTGAGGTTCTAGATCACCAAATTAGTCAACCATTTGCTGATAATGAGCTATAATCTTGTAACAAACCATTCTAAGGTTCTAGATCATTGAATCAATCAACCATTCACTGATAATGAGCTGTAATCTCATAACAAGGCAAACTGAGGTTCTAGATCACTAAATCAGTCAACTATTCTCTGATAGTGAGCTGTAATCTCATAACAAGTCATTATGAGATTCTAGATCGCCAAATAAGTAAACCATTCACTGATAATGAGCTACAATCTCATAACAAGCCATTTTGAGGTTCTAGATCATTGAATCAGTCAACCATTTGCTGATAATGATCTACAATCTTATAACAAGCCATTCTGAGATTCTAGATCGCTGAATCGATCAACCATTTGCTGATAATGAGTTATAATCTCATAAGAAGTCATTTTGAGGTTCTAGATTGTCAAATTGATCAACCATTTTCTGATAATGAGTTATAATCTAATAATAAGTCATTCTGAGGTTCTAGATCACCGAATCGGTCAACCGTTCACTGATAATAAGCTATAATCCCATAACAAGCCATTCTAAGGTTCTAAATCACCAAATCGGTCAACCATTCACTGATAATGAGTTGTAATCTCATAACAAGCCATTCTGAGGTTCAAGATCATCAAATCAGTTAACCGTTTGTTGATAATGAGCTATAATCTCATAACAAGCCATTCTAAGGTTCTACATCACTGAATCGGGTAACTATTTTCTGATAATGAGTTGTAATCTCATAACAAATCATTCTAAAATTCTATATCACCAAATCGGTCAATCGTTTGATGATAATGATCTACAATCTCATAACAAGTTGTTCTGAGGTTCTAGATTACCGAATCGGTCAACCATTTGCTGATAATCAACTGTAATCTCATAAAAAACTATTTTGAGGTTCTAGATCACCAAATCGCTCAACTATTTGCTGATAATGAGCTATAATCTCATAACAAGTCATTCTAAGGTTCTAGATTATCAAATTGGTCAACCATTTGCTGATAATGAGCTGTATCACATAACAAACCATTCTAAGGTTCTAGATCATTGAATCAGTCAACCGTTCACTGATAATGAGCTGTAATATCATAACAAGCCATTCTAAGGTTCTAGATCACTAAATCAGTCAATCATTCACCATAATGAGCTGTAATCTCATAACAAGTCATTTTGAGATTTTAGATCACCGAATCAGTCAACCGTTCGCTGATAATGAGCTACAATCTCATAACAAGCCATTTTGAGGTTCTAGATCATCGAATCAGTCAACCATTTGTTGATAATGATCTACAATCTCATAACAAGTCATTTTGAGATTCTAGATCACTAAATCAGTCAACCATTCACTGATAATGAATTACAATCTCATAACAAGTCATTTTGAGGTTCTAGATCGCCGAACTGGTCAACCGTTTGCTGATAATGAGCTATAATCTCATAACAAGTCATTCTCAGGTTCTAGATCACTAAATTGGTCAACCATTCACTAATAATGAGCTATAATCTCTCATAAAAATCTATTCTAAGGTTCTATAACATCGAATCGGTCAACCGCTCACTGATAATGAGCTATAATCTCATAACAAGCCATTCTGAGGTTCTAGATCTCTGAATCGGTCAACCGTTTGCTGATAATGAACTATAATCTTATAACAAGCCATTCTGAGGTTCTAGATCACTGAATCAGTCAACCGTTCACTAATAATGAGCTGTAATCTCATAACAAGTCATTCTAAAATTCTAGATCTCTAAATCGGTCAATTGTTCACTGATTATGAGCTATAATCTCATAACAAGTCCTTCTGAGGTTCTAGATTCCTGAATCGGTCAACCATTTGCTGATAATGAGTTGTAATCTCATAACAAGCCATTTTGAGGTTCTAGATCACTAAATCAGTCAATCGTTTTCTGATAATGAGTTGTAATCTCATAACAAGCCATTCTGAGGTTCTAGATTGTTGAATCGATCAACCATTTGCTGATAATGAACTATAATCTCATAACAAGTTGTCTGAGGTTCTAAATCACCAAATCGATCAACCATTCACTAATAATGAGCTATAATCTCATTATTAGACTCTAGATCTCTGAATCGGTCAACCGTTCGCTGATAATGAGATACAATCTCATAACAAGCTGTTCTGAGGTTCTAAATCGCTGAATCAGTCATCCATTTATTGATAATGAGTTGTAATCTCATAACAAGCCATTATGAGGTTCAAGATTGCCAAATTGGTCAACCATCCATTGATAATGAGCTGTAATCTCATAACAAGTCATTCTAAGGTTCTTGATCGCCGAATCAGTCAACTGTTTGCTAATAATGAGCTATAATCTTATAACAAGCTATTCTGAGGTTCTAGATCATTTAATCAGTCAACCATTCACTGATAATGAGCTGTAATCTCATAACAAGTTGTTCTGAGGTTCTAGATTGTTGAATCGGTCAACCATTCATTGATAATGAGCTATAATATGATAACAAGTCATCCTGAGATTCTAGATCACCAAATCGGTCAACCGTTCACTGATAATGATCTATAATCTCATAAAAAGCCATTTTGAGGTTCTAGATCATCGAATCAGTCAACCATTTGTTGATAATGAACTAGAATCTCATAATAAGCCATTCTGAGAATTTAGATCACCAAATTGGTCAACCATTCACTGATAATGAGTTACAATCTCGTAACAAGTCATTTTGAGGTTCTAGATTGTCGAATTGGTCAACCATTTGCTTATAACAAGCTGTAATCTCATAACAAGTCATTGTGAGGTTCTAGATCATTGAATCGGTCAACCATTCACTGATTATGAGCTATAATCTAATAGCAAGTCATTCTGAGGTTCTAGATCACTGAATCGGTCAATCATTCACTGATAATGAATTATAATCTAATAACAAGCCATTCTAAGGTTCTAGATCGCCGAATCAGTCAACCATTTGCTGATAATGAGCTGTAATCTTATAACAAGCCATTTTGAGGTTCTAGATCGCCAAATCGATCAACTATTCACTAATAATGAGCTGTAATCTCATAACAAGTCATTTTGAGATTCTAGATCACCGAATCAATCAACCATTCACTGATAATAAACTATAATCTCATAACAAGCCGTTCTAAGGTTCTAGATCATCGAATCGGTCAACTATTTGTTGATAATGAGCTATAATCTCATAACAAGCCATTCTAAGGTTTTAGATCACTAAATCGGTTAACCGTTCAATAATAATGAGCTATAATCTCATAGCAAGTCATTCTGAGATTCTAGATCACTGAATTGGTCAATCGTTCACTGATAATGAGCTACAATCTCATAACAAGTCATTCTGAGGTTCTAGATTGCCGAATCGGTAAACTATTTGGTGATAAGGAGCTGTAATCTCATAAAAAGCCATTCTAAGGTTTTAGATTGCCGAATTAGTCAACCGTTCACTGATAATGAGCTGTAATCTCATAATAAGTCATTCTAAGGTTGGTAGATCACTGAATCGGTCAACCATTTGCTGATAATGAGCTATAATCTCATAACAAGCTATTTTAAGGTTCTAGATTATTGAATCTCATAACAAGTCATTCTGAGATTTTAGATCGCCAAATTGGTCAACCATTCATTGATAATGAGCTACAATCTCATAACAAGCTATTTTGAGGTTCTAAATCATCATATCATTCAACCATTTGCTGATAATAATAAACAATCTCATAACAAGCCGTTCTAAGATTATAAATAACCAAATTGGTCAACTGTTTGCTGATAATGAGTTACAATCTCATACTAAGTCATTTTGAGGCTCTAGATCACCAAATCGGTCAATCATTTGCTGATAATGAGTTGTAATCTCATAACAAGTCATTCTGAGGTTCTAGATCTCTGAATCAGTCAACCATTCACTAATAATGAGCTGTAATCTTAGAACAAGCCATTCTGAGGTTCTAGATCACCGAATCAGTCAACCGTTGGCTAATAATGAGCTGTAATCTCATAACAAGTCATTCTAAGGTTCTAGTTCACCGAATCAGTCAACCATTTGCTGATAATGAGTTGTAATCTCATAATAAGCCATTCTGAGGTTCTAGATCACCGAATTGGTCAACCATTCACTGATAATGAGCTGTAATCTCATAACAAGCCATTCTGAGGTTCTAGATCACTAAATCGATCAACCGTTCACTAATAATGAGTTGTAATCTCATAACAAGTCATTCTGAGATTCTAGATTGCAAAATCGGTCAACTATTCGCTGATAATGAGCTACAATATTATAACAAGACATTTTGAGGTTCTAGATCATCAAATTAGTCAACCATTTGCTAATAATGATCTACAATCTCATAACAAGTTGTTCTGAGATTTTAGATCGTTGAATCAGTCAACCATTCACTGATAATGAGTTACAATCTCATAACAAGTCATTTTGAGGTTCTAGATCACCAAATCAGTCAACCGTTTGCTAATAATGAGCTCTAATCTCATAACAAGTCATTCTGAGGTTCTAGATCACCGAATCGATCAACTATTTACTGATAATGAGCTGTAATCTCATAACAAGTCATTCTGAGGTTCTAGATCGCCGAACTGGTCAACCGTTTGCTGATAATGAGCTGTAATCTCATAACAAGCCATTTTGAGGTTCTAGATCATTGAATCAGTCAACTATTCATTAATAATGAGTTGTAATCTCATAACAAGCCATTCTGAGGTTCTAGATCACCGAATCTGTCAACCATTCGCTGATAATGAGCTGTAATCTCATGAAAAGTAATTCTAAGATTCTAGATCGCTGAATCGGTCAACCGTTCGGTGATAATGAGCTACAATCTCATAACAAGCCATTTTAAGGTTCTAGATCATCGAATCACTCAACCATTTTCTTATAATGATCTGCAATCTCATAACAAGCCATTGTGACATTCTAGACTGCCAAATCGATCAAACATTTGCTGATAATGAGTTACAATCTCACAATAAGTCATTTTGAGGTTCTAGATCGCCAAATCGGTCAACTTTTTGCTAATAATGAGTTGTAATATGATAACAAGTCATTTTGAGGTAATAGATCGCTGAATCGGTCAACCATTTGCTAATAATGAGCTCTAATCTCATAACAAGTCATTCGTAGGTTCTAAATCGCCGAATCGGCCAACCATTCACTAATAATGAGTTATAATCTCATAACAAGCCATTTTAAGGTTCTAGATTGTTGAATCGGTCAACTATTTACTGGTAATGAGCAGTAATCTCATAACAAGCCATTCTGAGGTTCTAGATCACTGAATCGGTCAACTATTAACTAATAATGAGCTGTAATCTCATAACAAGCGATTTTGAGGTTCTAGATCACCGAATCAGTCAACCTTTTGCTGATAATGAGCTATAATCTAATAACAAGTCATTCTAAGGTTCTAGATCACTAAATTGGTCAACCATTCACTGATAATGAGCTGTAATCTCATAAAAAGTCATTCTGAGATTCTAGATCACCAAATCGGTCAACCATTCACTGATAATGAGCTACAATCTCATAACAAGTCATTCTGAGGTTCTAGATTGTTGAATCAGTCAACCGTTTACTAATAATGAGTTGTAATCTCATAAAAAGCCATTATGAGGTTCTAGATTGCTAAATTGGTCAACCATTCGCTGATAATGAGCTATAATCTCATAACAAGTCATTCTAAGATTTTAAATCGCCAAATCGGTCAACCATTCGCTGATAATGAGCTACAATCTCATAACAAGCCATTCTGAGGTTCTAGATTGTTGAATCAGTGAATCATTTGCTGATAATGAGCTATAATCCTATAACAAGCCATTCTAAGGTTCTAGATTGCTAAATTGGTCAACCATTCACTGATAATGTGCTGTAATCTCATAACAAGTCATTTTGAGGTTCTAGATCACCGAATCGGTCAACCGTTTGCTGATAATGAGCTATAATCTTATAACAAGTCATTCTAAGGTTCTAAATCACCGAATCAGTCAACTGTTCGCTGATAATAAGCTATAATCTCATAACAAGTCATTCTGAGACTCTAGTTCACCAAATCGGTAAACCATTCATTGATAATGAGCTACAAACCTATAACAAGTCATTCTAAGGTTCTAGATTGTTAAATCAGTCAACCATTCATTGATAATGAGTTACAATCTCATAACAAGTCATTTTGAGGTTCTAGATTGCCAAATCGATCAACCATTTGCTGATAATTAGCTGTAATCTCATAACAAGTCATTCTGAGGTTCTAGATCGCCGAATCGGTCAACCATTCATTGATAATGAGCTATAATCTCATAACAAGATGTTCTAAGGTTTTAGATCACTAAATCGGTCAACCGTTCACTGATAATGAGCTCTAATCTCATAACAAGCCATTCTAAGGTTCTAGATCACCGAATCGGTCAACCATTTGCTGATAATGAGCTATAATCTCATAATAAGCCATTATGAGGTTCTAGATCGCTGAATTGGTCAAATGTTCACTGATAATGAGCTGTAATCTCATAACAAGTCATTTTGAGATTCTAGATCGCTGAATCGGTCAACCGTTCACTGATAATGAGCTACAATCTCATAACAAGTCATTCTGAGGTTCTAGATTGCCCAATCGGTCAAGTGTTTGCTAATAATGAGCTGTAATCTCATAACAAGTCATTCTAAGGTTCTAGATCACTGAATCGGTCAACCATTCACTGATAAAGAGCTATAATCTCACAATAAGCCATTCTGAGGTTCTAGATCGCCGAATCGGTCAACTATTTGCTGATAATGAGCTGTAATCTCATAACAAGTCATTTTGAGGTTCTAGATTGCTGAATTGGTCAACCGTTCGCTGATAATGAGCTGTAATCTCATAACAAGTCATTCTAAGGTTCTAGATCACTGAATCGGTCAACCGTTTGCTGATAATGAGCTGTAATCTCATAACAAGCCATTTTGAGGTTCTAGATAATTGAATCAATCAACTATTCATTGATAATGAGCTGTAATATCATAACAAGCCATTCTAAGGTTCTAGATCACTGACTGCGTCAACCATTCACTGATAATGAGCTGAAATCTCATAACAAGTCATTCTAACATTCTAGATTGCCGAATTGGTCAACCGTTCACTGATAATGAGCTACAATCTCATAACAAGCCATTTTGAGGTTCTAGATCATTGAATCAGTCAACCATTTTTTGATAATGATCTACAATCTCATAAGAAGCTGTTTTGACATTCTAGACTGCCGAATCGGTCAACCATTCGCTGATAAGTAGTTACAATCTCATAACAAGTCATTTTGAGGTTCTAGATCGCCAAATCGGTCAACTTTTTTTTGATAATGAGCTATAATTTTATAACAAGTCATTCTATGGTTCTAGATCGCTGAATCGGTCAACCGTTTACTGATAATGAGCTATAATCTCATAACAAGCATTTTTGAGCTTTTAGATTGCTGAATTGGTCAATCATTCACTGATAATGAGCTGTAATCTCATAACAAGCCATTCTGAGGTTCTAGATCACCAAATCGGTTAACAGTTTGCTGATAATGAGTTGTAATCTCATAACAAGTCATTCTAAGGTTCTAGATCACCAAATCGGTCAATCGTTCACTGATAAAGAGATGTAATCACATAAGAATTCATTCTCATATTCTAGATTGCCAAAGTGGGCAACCGTTACTTGATAATGAGCTATAATCTCATAACAAGTCATTCTGAGGTTCTTGATTGTTGAATCGGTCAACGGTTTGTTGATAATGAGCTGTAATCTCATAACAAGCCATTCTAAGGTTCTAGATCACTGAATCGGTTAATCGTTCACTGATATAGAGCTGTAATCTCATAACAAGTCATTCTGAGATTCTAGATCATAGAATAGGTCAACCGTTCACTGATAATGAGCTATAATCTCATAACAAGCCATTTTATAATTCTAGATCATTGAATCAGTCAACCGTTTGCTAATAATGATCTACAATCTCATAACAAGCTGTTCTAAGATTCTAGATCACCGAATCAGTCAACCATTCACTAATAATGAGTTACAATCTCATAACAAGTCATTTTGATGTTCTAGATCACCGAATCGATCAATCGTTTGCTGAAAATGAGTTGTAATCTCATAACAAGTCATTCTGAGGTTCTAGATCGCCGAATCGGTCAACCGTTCACTGATAATGAGCTGTAATCTCATAACAATTCATTCTGAGGTTCTAGATCATCGAATCGGTCAACCATTCATTGATAATGAGCTATAATCTCATAACAAGTTGTTCTAAGGTTCTAGATCACTGAATCAGTCAACCGTTCACTAATAATGAGCTATAATCCCATAACAAGTCATTCTAAGATTCTAGATCACCAAATTGGTCAACCATTCACTAAAAATGAGCTAAAATCTCATAACAAGTCATTTTGAGGTTCTAGATTATCGAATTGGTCAACCGTTTGCTGATCATGAGCTATAATCACATAAAAAGCCATTCTGAGGTTCTAGATCACCAAATTGGTCAACCATTCACTGATAATGAGTTATAATCTCATAACAAGTCATTCTGAGGTTCTAGATTGCAAAATTGGTCAACCATTTGCTGATAATGAGTTGTAATCTCATAACAAGCCGTTCTAAGGTTCTAAATCATCGAATCAGTCAATTGCTCATTGATAATGAGCTGTAATCTCATAACAAGTGATTTTAAGGTTCTAGATCACTGAATCAGTTAATCATTCACTGATAATGAGTTGTAATCTCATAACAAGTCATTCTGAGATTCTAGATCACAGAATCGGTCAACCATTCACTGATAATAAGCTATAATCTCATAACAAACTATTTTGAGGTTCTAGATCATTGAATCAGTCAACCATTTGCTAATAATGATCTACAATCTCATAACCAGTCGTTCTAAGATTCTAGATCACCAAATCAGTCAACCGTTTGCTAATAATGAGTTACAATCTCATAACAAGTCATTCTGAGGTTCTAGATTGGCGAATCAGTCAATCATTTGCTGATAATGAGCTATAATCTCATAACAAGCCATTTTGAGGTTCTAGATCACCGAATCAGTCAATCATTCATTGATAATGAGCTATAATCTCATAACAAGCCATTTTGAGGTTCTAGATCGCCGAATCAGTCAACCATTTGCTGATAATGAGCTGTAATATCATAACAAGTGATTATGAGGTTCTAGATCATAGAATTGCTCAACCGTTCACTGATAATGAGCTGTAATCTTATAACAAGTCATTCTAAGATTCTAGATCGCCGAATCGGTCAACCGTTTGTTGATAATGAGCTACAATCTCATAACAAACTATTTTAATATTCTAGATCATCGAATCAGTCAACTATTTGCTAATAATGATCTACAATCTCATAACAAGTCGTTCTAAGATTCTAGATCATCGAATCGGTCAACAGTTCACTGATAATGAGTTACAATCTCATAACAAGTCATTTTGAGGTTCTAGATCACCAAATCGGTCAACCATTTGCTGATAATGAGTTGTAATCTCATAACAAGTCATTCTAAGGTTCTAGATCGCCGAATCGGTCAACCATTTGTTGATAATGAGCTATAATCTCATAACAAGTCATTCTAAGGTTCTAGATCACTGAATCTATCAACCGTTCACTGATAATGAGTTGTAATCTCATAACAAGCTATTCTAAGGTTCTAGATCACCGAATCGGTCAACCGTTTGTTGATAATGAGCTTTAATCTCATAACAAGCCATTCTAAGGTTCTAGATCACTGAATCGGTCAATCATTTGCTGATAATGAGTTGTAATCTCATAACAAGTCATTCTGAGATTCTAGATCGCCGAATTAGTCAACTGTTTGTTGATAATGAACTATAATCTCATAACAAGCTATTTTGAGGTTCTAGATTGCCGAATTGGTCAACCGTTCACCGATAATGAGCTATAATCTCATAATAAGCTATTCTAAGGTTCTAGATCACCGAATCGGTTAACCGTTCATTGATAATGAGCTATAATCTCATAACAAGCCATTCTAAGGTTCTAGATCACCGAATCGGTCAACCATTTGCTGATAATGAGTTGTAATCTCATAACAAGCCATTCTGAGGTTCTAGATAACTGAATCGGTCAACATTTCACTAATAATGAGCTACAATCTCATAACAAGCCATTCTGAGGTTTTAGATTGCCAAATCGGCCAACCACTTGCTGATAATAAGCTGTAATCTCATAACAAGCCATTCTCAGGTTCTAGATCACCGAATCGGTCAACCGTTTGATGATAATGAGCTACAATCTCATAACAAGCCATTCCAAGATTCTAGATCCCCGAATCAGTCAATCGTTCATTGATAATGAGGTACAATCTCATAACAGGTCATTCAGATGTTCTAGATCGGTGAATCAGTCAAGCATTTCTAGATAATGAGCTATAATCTCATAACAAGCCATTCTGAGGTTCTAGATTGCTGAATCGGTGAACCGTTCACTGATAATGAGCTATAATATCAAAACAAGTCATTCTAAGATTCTAGATCACTGACTCAGTCAACTGTTCACTGATAATGAACTACAATCTTAAAACAAGTTCTTATGAGGTTCAAGATCACTGAATCGGTCAACCATTTGCTGATAATGAGCTGTAATCTCATAACAATTTGTTCTGAGGTTCTAGATCACTGAATCGGTAAACCATTCACTAATAATGAGCTGTAATCTCATAACAAGCCATTCTGAGGTTTTAGATTGCTAAATCGGTCAACCTTCACTGATAATGAGCTACAATCTCATAACAAGCCATTCTGAGGTTCTATATCACCGAATCAGTCAACCGTTCATTCATTAATGAGCTATAATCTCATAACAAGTTGTTCTGAGGTTCTAGATCGCTGAATCGGTCAACCGTTTGCTAATAATGAGCTGTAATCTTATAACAAGCCATTCTAAAGTTATAGATCTGTGAATCGGTTAATCATTCACTAATAATGAGCTGTAATCTCATAACAAGTCTTTCTAACATTCTAGATCACCAAATCGGTCAACCGTTCGTTGATAATGAGCTAAAATCTTATAAAATTGGTATACCATAGAATCAGTCAACCATTTGCTTATAATGAGCAGTAATCTCATAACAAGCCATTCTGAGGTTCTAGATCACTAAATCGGTCAATCATTCACTGATAATGAGCTGTAATCTCATAACAAGCCATTCTGAGGTTCTAGATCGCCGAATCGGTCAACTATTTGTTGAAAATGAGATGTAATCTCATAACAAGCTATTATGATGTTCTAGATGGCCAAATCAGTCAACCGTTCACTGATAATGAGCTATAATCTCATAACAAGCCATTTTGAGATTGTAGATCAGCGAATCGGTCAACCATTCGCTGATAATGAGCTATAATCTCATAACAAGTCATTCTAAGGTTCTATATTGCTGAATAGGTCAATTGTTTGCTGATAAAGAGTTGTCATCTCATAACAAGCCATTATGAGATTCTAGGTCACCGAATCGGTCAACCATTCACTGATATTGAGCTGTAATCTTATAACAAATCATTCTAAGATTCTAGATTACCGAATCGATCAATCATTTGCTGATAATGTGCTACAATCTCATAACAAGTCATTCTGACATTCTAGATCACCAAATCGGTCAAGCATTTGCTAATAAGGAGTTGTAATCTCATAACAAGCTATTTTGAGGTTCTAGATCACTGAATCGATCAACCATTCACTGATAATGAGCTATAATCTCATAACAAGCTATTCTAAGGTTCTAGATCGCTGAATTGGTCCACTGTTTGCTGATAATGAGCTATAATCTCATAACAAGCCGTTCTAAGGTTCTAGATCACCGACTTGATCAACCGTTCACTAATAATGAGCTACAATATCATAACAAGTCATTCTGAGGTTCTAGATAACCGAATCGGTCAACCATTTGCTGATAATGAGCTATAATCTCATAACAAGCCATTCTGAGGTTATAGATCGCCAAATCGGTCAACCATTTGCTAATAATGAGCTATGATATCATAACAAGCCATTCTGAGTTTCTAGATCACTGAATCAGTCAATCGTTCTGAGATTCTAGATTGCCAAATTGGTCAATCATTCACTGTCAATGAGCTGTATACTCATAACAAGTCATTCTGATGTTTTAGATCACTGAATCAGTCAACCGTTCACTGATAATGAGCTACAATCTCATAACAAGCCATTCTAAGATTCTTGATCACCGACTCGGTCAACCATTCACTGATAATGAGCTACAATCTTATAAAAAGTCATTCTAAGGTTCTAGATCACCGAATCGGTCAACCATTTGCTGATAATGAGCTATAATCTCATAACAAGTTGTTCTAAGGTTCTAGATCACCAAATCGGTCAACCATTCACTAATAATGAGCTGTAATCTCATAACAAGTCATTCTGAGATTCTAGATCACTGAATCGGTCAACTATTCACTGATAATGAGCTACAATATCATAACAAGTCATTCTGATGTTCTAGATCACTAAATTGGTCAACCATTTCCTGATAATGAGTTGTAATTTCATAACAAGTCATTCTGAGGTTCTAGATCACTGTATTAGTCAATCGTTCACTGATAATGAGCTGTAATCTCATAACAAGCCATTCTGAGGTTCTAGATCACTGAATCGGTCAATCATTCACTGATAATGAGCTACAATCTAATAACAAGTTGTTCTGATGTTCTAGATCACCGAATCGGTCAATCATTCACTGATAATGACCTACAATCTCATAACAAGCCATTCTGAGATTCTAGATCACCAAATCGGTCAACCATTCACTAATAATGAGCTACAATCTCATAACAAGTCATTTTGAGGTTCTAGATCGCCGAATAGATCAACTGTTTGCTGATAATGAGCTGTAATATCATAACAAGCCATTCTAAAGTTCTAGATTGCCGAATCGGTCAACCTTTCGCTGATAATGAGCTACAATCTTATAACAAGCCATTATGAGGTTTTAGATTGCCGAATCGGTCAACCATTTACTGATAATGAGCTACAATCTTATAACAAGCCATTCTAAGGTTCTAGATCACTGAATCGGTCAACCGTTCACTAATAATGAGTTACAATCTCATAACAAGCTGTTCTAAGGTTCTAGATCACCAAATCGATCAACTGTTTACTGATAATGAGTTGTAATCTCATAACAAGTCATTCTGAGGTTCTAGATCGCCGAATCGGTCAACCGTTTGCTGATAATGAACTATAATCTCATAACAAGCCATTTTGAGGTTCTAGATCACTGAATAAGTCAACTGTTCAGTGATAATGAGCTATAATCTCATAACAAGCCATTCTGAGATTCTCGATTGCCAAATTGATCAACCATTTTCTGATAATGAGCTACAATCTCATAACAAGCCATCTTGAGATTCTAGATCACCGAATCGGTCAACCGTTTGTTGATAATGAGCCGTAATCTCATAACAAGTCATTCTGAGGTTCTAGATCGTAGAATCAGTCAACCATTCATTGATAATGAGTTTTAATCTTATAACAAGTCATTCTGAGATTCTACATTGCCGAATCGGTCAACCGTCCACTGATAATGAGCTACAATCTCATAAGAAGTCATTCTGAGGTTCTAGATCACTGAATCGGTCAAAAGTTTGCTGATAATGAGCTATAATCTCATAACAAGCTATTCTAAGGTTTAAGATCACTGAATCGGTCAACCATTCACTAATAATGAGCTTTAATCGCATAACAAGTCATTCTGAGATTCTAGATCACCGAATTGGTCAACCGTTCACTGATAATGAGCTATAATCTCATAACAAGTCATACTGAGATTCTAAATCACTGAATCGGTCAACCGTTATCTGATAATGAGCTATAATCTCATAACAAGCCATTCTAAGGTCTAGATCGCCGAATCGGTCAACCATTTGCTAATAATGAGCTGTAATCTAATAACAAGCCATTCTGAGGTTCTAGATCACTGAATTGGTCAACCGTTTACTGATAATGAGCTATAATCTCATAACAAGCCATTCTGAGCTTCTAGATCGCCGAATCGGCCAACTGTTTGCTGATAATGAGTTGTAATCTCATAATAAGCCATTTTGAGATTCTAGATTACTGAATCGGTCAACCATTCGCTGATAATGAGCTACAATCTCATACCGTTTACTGATAATGATCTATAATCTCATAACAAGCCATTTTGAGATTCTACATCCCTGAATCGGTCAATTGTTCACTAGTAATGAGCTACAATCTCATAATAAGTCATTCTGAGTTTTTAGATCACCAAATTGGTCAACTATTTGCTGATAATTAGCTGTAATCTCATAACAAGCCATTCTGAGGTTCTAGATCACTGAATCAGTCAACCGTTCACTAATAATGAGCTGTAATCTCATAACAAGTCATTCTAAGATTCTAGATCGCCGAATTGGTCAACCATTCATTGATAATGAGCTACAATCTCATAACAAGTTCTTAGCTTTTAGATCACCGAATCGGTCAACCGTTTGCGGATAATGAGTGGTAATCTCATAAAAAGCCATCCTGAGTTTCTAGATCGCCGAATCGGTCAACTATTTGCTAAAAATGTGCTACAATATCATAACAAGCCATTTTGAGGTTCTAGATCATCAAATCGGTCAACTATTTGCTCATAATGAGCTGTAATCTCATAACAAGCCGTTCTGAGGTTCTAGATCACCGAATTGGTCAACCGTTCGCTGATAATGAGCTACAATCTTATAACAAGCCATTGTGAGATTCTTGATCGCTGAATCAGTCAACCATTCACTGATAATGAGCTATAATCTCATAATAAGTCATTCTAAGGTTCTAGATTGTCGAATCGGTCAACCATTTGCTGATAATGAGCTATAGTCTCATAACAAGCCATTCTAAGATTCTAGATCACCGACTCAGTCAACCGTATGCTGATAATGAGCTATAATCTCATAACAAGTCATTATGAGATTCTAGATCGCCGAATCGGTCAATCGTTCACTGATAATGAGCTACAATCTTGTAACAAGTCATTTTGAGGTTCTAGATCACCAAATCAGTCAACCGTTTGCTTATAATGAGTTGTAATCTCATAAAAAGCCTTTCTAAGGTTTCAGATCACTGAATCGGTTAATCATTCACTAAAAATGAGCTGTAATCTCATAACAAGCCATTTTGATATTCGCTGATAATGAGCTATAATCTCATAACAAGCCATTCTGAGGTTCTAGTTTGCTGAATCGGTCAACTATTTGATGATAATGAGCTGTAATCTCATACCAAGTCATTCTGTGATTCTAGATAACCAAATCGGTCAACCGTTTGCTGATAATGAGCTACAATCTCATAACAAGTCATTCTGAGGTTCTAGATCACCGAATGGGTCAACCGTTTGCTGATAATGAGCTGTAATCTCATAAAAAGTCATTCTAAGGTTCTAGATTGCCAAATTGGTCAACCATTCTCTGATAATGAGCTATAATCTCATAACAAGTCATTCTGAGATTCTAAATCACCTAATCGGTCAACCATTCAATGATAATGAACTACAATTTCATAACAAGTCATTCTAAGGTTCTAGATCATCGAATCGATCAACTATTTGTTGATAATGAGCTATAATCTCATAACAAGTCATTCTGAGGCTCTAGATTGCCGAATCGGTCAACCGTTTGCTTATAATGAGCTATAATCTCATAACAAGCTGTTCTGAGGTTTTAGATTGCCAAATCGGTCAACTTTTCACTGATAATGAGCTACAATCACATAACAAGCCATTCTAAGGTTCTAAACACCAAATTGGTCAACCATTCACTAATAATGAGCTAGAATCTCATAACAAGCCATTATGAGGTTCTAGATCACTGAATTGGTCAACCGTTTGCTGATAATAAGCTGTAATCTCATAACAAGCCGTTCAAAGGTTCTACATCATTGAATCGGTCAACCATTCATTGATAATGAGCTATAATCTCACAACAGGTCATTCTGAGATTCTAGATAACCGAATTGGTCAACCGTTCACTGATAATGAGCTACAATCTCATAACAAGTCGTTCTAAGGTTTTAGATACCCGAATTGGTTAACTATTTGCTGATAATGAGTTGTAATCTCATAACAAGCCATTCTAAGGTTTTAGATCACTGAATTGGTCAACCATTTATTGATAATGAGCTACAATCTCATAATAAGCCATTCTAAGGTTCTAGATCACCGAATCGGTCAACCATCTACTGATAACGAGCTGTAATATCATAACAAGCCATTCTGAGGTTCTAGATTTCCGAATCGATCAACCATTCACTGATAATGAGCTACAATATCATAACATGTCATTCTGAGGTTCTAGATCATCGAATCGGTCAACTGTTTGCTAATAATGAGCTGTAATCTCATAATAAGTTGTTCTGTGGTTTTAGATCACCGAATCGATCAACTATTCATTGATAATGAGCTACAATCTCATAACAAGTTGTTCTAAGGTTCTAGATCACTGAATCGGTCAACTATTTACTGATAATGAGCTGTAATCTTATAACAAGTCATTCTGAGGTTCTAGATTGCTGAATCAGTCAACTGTTCATTGATAATGAGCTACAATCTAATAACAAGTCATTCTGAGATTCCAGATCATCGAATCAGTCAACCATTCACTGATAATGAGCTATAATCTCATAACAAGTCATTCTAAGGTTCTAGATCACTGAATTAGTCAACTATTTGCTGATAATGAGCTGTAATCTCATAACAAGCCATTCTAAGGTTCTAGATCACCAAATCAGTCAACTATTTGCTGATAATGAGCTGTAATATCATAACAAGTCATTCTGAGATTCTAGATCATCAAATCAGTCAACCGTTCACTTATAATGAGCTAGAATCTCATAACAAGTTGTTATGAGGTTCTAAATTGCCGAATCAGTCAACCGTTTACTGATAATGAGCTATAATCTCATAAAAAGCTATTCTGACATTTTAGATCACCGAATCGGTCAACCGTTTGTTGATAATGAGCTGTAATCTCATAAAAAGTCATTCTGAGATTCTAGATTGCTGAATCAATCAACCGTTCATTGATAATGAGCTATAATCTCATAACAAGTCATTATGAGATTCTAGATCACCGAATTGGTCAACCGTTCACCGATAATGAGCTATAATCTCCTAACAAGTCATTCTAAGGTTCTAGATCACCGAATCAGTCAACCATTTGCTGATAATGAGCTTTAATCTCATAAAAATCCATTTTGACATTCTAGATTACCAAATCGGTCGACTGTTTGCTGATAATAAGTTGTAATCTCATAACAAGCCATTCTGAGGTTCTAGATCGTCGAGTCAGTCAATCGTTCACTGATAATGAGTTGTAATCTCATAACAAGTCATTCTGAGATTCTAGATCACTGAATTGGTCAATCGTTCACCGATAATGAGCTACAATCTCATAACAAGTCATTCTAAGGTTCTAGATCACTGAATCGGTTAACCATTTGTTGATAATGAGTTGTAATCTCATAACAAGTTATTCTAAGGTTCTAGATCACTGAATCGGTCAACCGTTTGCTGATAATGGGCTACAGTCTCATAACAAGCCATTCTGAGGTTTGAGTTTGCTGAATTGGTCAACTATTTGCTGATAATAAGCTGTAATCTCATAACAAGCTATTCTGAGGTTCTAGATAGCTAAATCGGTCAACCGTTCATTGATAATGAGCTACAATCTCATAACAAGCTATTCTGAGATTCTAGATCACCGAATCAGTCAACCGTTCACTAATAATGAGCTACAATCTCATAAAAAGTCATTCTGAGGTTCTAGATTGCTGAATTGGTCAGCCGTTTCCTGATAATGAGCTTTAATCTCATAAAAAGTCATTCTAAGGTTGTAGATCACTGAATCGGTCAACCGTTTGCTGATAATGAGTTGTAATCTCATAACAAGCCATTCTGAGTTTTTAGATCACCAAATCGGTCAACCATTCGTTGATAATGAGCTGTAATTTCATAGCAAGTCATTCTGAGATTCTAGATCACCGACTTGGTCAAACATTCACTGATAAAGAGCTACAATCTCATAACAAGTTGTTCTAAGGTTCTAGATCACCAAATCGGTCAACCATTTGCTGATAATGAGTTGTAATCTCATAACAAGCCATTCTGAGGTTCTAGATCACTGAATCGGTCAATTGTTCACTAATAAAGAGCTCTAATCTCATAACAAGTTGTTCTGAGGTTCTAGATCACTGAATCGGTCAACCGTTTGCTGATAATAAGTTATAATCTCATAACAAGCCGTTCTGAGGGTCTAGATCATGGAATCGATCAATTGTTTGCTAATAATGAGCAACAATATCATAACATGCCATTCTGAGGTTCTAGATCACCAAATCAGTCAACCATTTGGTGATAATGAGTTGTAATCTCATAACAAGTCATTTTGAGGTTCTAGATCGCCGACTCAGTCAACTGTTCATTGATAATGAGCTACAATCTCATAACAAGCTGTTATTAGATTCTAGATCATTGAATCGGTTAATTATTCACTGATAATGAGCTATAATCTCATAACAAGTCATTATGAGCTTCTAGATCACTGACTCAATCAACGTTTGCTAATAATGAGTTGTAATCTCATAACAAGCCATTCTAAGGTTCTAGATCACCAAATCGGTCAACCGTTTGCTAATAATAAGCTGTAATCTCATAACAAGTCATTCTGAGGTTCTAGATCACCGAATCGGTCAACTATTCACTGATAACGAGCTACAATCTCATAATAAGTTATTTTAAGGTTCTAGATCACCGAATCGGTCAACCAATTGCTGATAATGAGCTGTAATCTCATAACAAGCCATTCTAAGGTTCTAGATCACCGAATCGGTCAACCGTTTGCTGATAATGAGCTACAATCTCATAACAAGCTATTTTGAGATTCTAGATCGCCGAATCGGTCAACCATTCACTGATAATGAGCTATAATTTCATAACAAGTCGTTTAAGGTTCTAGATCACCAAATCAGTCAACCGTTTGCTAATAATGAGTTGCAATAGTATAACAAGCCATTCTGAGGTTCTAGATCACCAAATCGGCCAATCATTCATTGATAATGAGCTGTAATCTCATAAAAAGTCATTCTAAGATTCTAGATCGTTGAATCAGTCAACCGTTCACTTATAATGAGTTATAATCTAATAACAAGTTGTTCTGTGGTTCTAGATCGATGAATCGGTCAACCATTTTGCTGATAATAAGATTTGATCTCATAACAAGCTGTTCTGAGGTTATAGATTGCCAAATTGGTCAACCGTTCACTAATAATGAGCCGTAATCTCATAACAAGTCATTTTGAGATTCTAGATCACCGAATCCGTCAACCATTTGCTGGTAATCAACTATAATCTCATAACAAGTCATTCTGAGGTTCTAGATTGTTAAATTGGTCAACCTTTTGCTGATAATGAGCTATAATCTCATAACAAGCTATTCTGAGGTTCTAGATTATTGAATCAGTCAATCATTTACTGATAATGAGCTGTAATCTCATAACAAGCCATTCTGAGGTCTAGATCACCGAATCGGTCAACCATTTGCTAATAATGAGCTGTAATCTCATAACAAGTCATTCTGAGGTTCTAGATCACCGAATCAATCAACCGTTCATTGATAATGAGCTACAATCTCATAACAAGTCATTCTAAGGTTCTTAATCGTTGAATTGGTCAACCCTTTACTGATAATGACTTGTAATCTCATAACAGGCCGTTCTGAGGTTCTAGATCACCGAATCGGTCAACCATTCTCTGATAATGAGCTACAATCTCATAACAAGCCATTCTAAGATTCTTGATCACCGAATCAGTCAACTATTCACTGATAATGAGGTACAATCTCATAACAAGTTGTCCTCAGGTTCTAGATCACCAAATTAGTCAACTATTTGCTGATAATGAGCTGTAATCTCATAACAAGCTATTCTGAGGTTCTAAATCGCCGAATTGGTGAAAAGTTCACTGATAATGAGCTATAATCTCATAACAAGTCATTTTTAGGCTCTAGATCACCGAATCGGTCAACCATTCACTGATAATGAGCTATAATCTCATAATAAGTCATTCTAAGATTCTAGATCATCGAATCGGTCAACTGTTTGCTGATAATGAGCTGTAATCTCATAAAAAGTCATTATGAGGTTTTAGATCGCCGAATCGGTCAACCATTTGCTGATAATGAGCTGTAACCTCATAACAAGTCATTTTAAGATTCTAGATCACTGAATTGGTCAACCATTCGCTGATAATGACCTACAATCTCATAAAAAGCCATTTTGAGATTCTAGATCACCGAATCGGTCAATTGTTCGCTGATAATGAGCTACAATCTCATAACAAGTCATTTTGAGGTTCTAGATCACCGAATTGGTCAACCATTTGCTGATAATAAGTTGTAATCTCATAACAAGACCTTCTAAGGTTCTAGATTGCCGAATCAGTCAATCGTTCATTGATAATGAGCTATTATCTCATAACAAGCCATTCTAAGGTTCTAGATCGTCGAATTGGTCAACAATTTTTTGATAATGAGCTGTAATCTCATAACAAGTTGTTCTGAGGTTCTACATTGCCTAAACAGTCAACCGTTCACTAAGAATGACCTAAAATCTCATAACAAGATATCCTGATATTCTAGCTAACCGAATCCGTCAACCGTTCACTGATAATGAGCTACAATCTCATAACAAGTCATTTTGAGGTTTTAGATCACCGAATCAGTCAACCATTTGTTGATAACGAGCTGTAATCTCAAAACAAGCCATTCTGAGGTTCTAGATCACCAAATCAGTCAACCATTCACTGATAATGAGTTGTAATCTCATAATAAGTCATTCTGAGATTCTAGATCACCGAATCAGTCAACCGTTGGCTTATAATGAGCTCTAATCTCATAACAAGTTGCTCTGAGGTTCTCGACCACTGAATCTGTCAACCGTTTGCTGATAATAAGTTGTAATCTCATAAAAAGCCATTCCAATGTTCTAGATCGCCATATCGGTCAACCGTTTGCTCATAATGAGCTATAATCTCATAACAAGTAATTTTGAGGTTCTAAATCGCTGAATCAGTCAACCATTTGCTGATAATGAGCTGTAATCTTATAACAAGCCATTCTGAGATTCTAGATCACTGAATCGGTCAACCATTCACTAATAATGAGCTACAATCTCATAATAGGTTGTTTTGAGGTTCTAGCTCGGTGAATCGGTCAACCATTTACTGATAATGAGCTGTAATCTCATAACAAGCCATTGTGAGGCTCTAGATCACCAAATCATTCAACTGTTTGCTGATAATGAGCTGTAATCTCATAACAAGTCATTCTGAGGTTCTAGATCGCCAAATCAGTCAATCATTTGCTAATAATGAGCTGTAATCTCATAAAAAGCCATTCTGAGGTTCTAGATCGCCAAATCAGTTAACCATTCACTGATAATGAGCTACAATCTCATAACAAGCCATTCTGAGGTTCTAGATCACTAAATCGGTCAACTATTTGCTGATAATGAGCTGTAATCTCATAACAAGCCATTCTGAGGTTCTAGATCGCTGAATCGGTCAACTGTTCACTGATAATGAGCTACAATCTCATAATAAGTCATTCTGAGATTCTAGATCACTAACTCGGTCAACCATTTGCTGATAATGACCTACAATCTCATAACAAGTCATTCTAAGGTTCTAGATCACCGAATAGGTCAACTGTTTACTGATAATAAGCTGTAATCTAATAACAAGTCATTCTGAGGTTCTAGATTGCTGAATCAGTCAACCATTCGCTAATAATGAGCTACAATCTAATAACAAGTCGTTCTAAGGTTCTAGATCACCGAGTCGATCAACCATTTGCTGATAATGAGTTGTAATCTCATAACAAGCCATTTTGAGGTCCTAGATCGCCAAATCGGTCAACCGTTTGCTGATAATGAGCTACAATCTCATAACAAGCTATTCTGAGGTTCTAGATCATCGAATCAGTGAACCATTTGCTGATAATGAGCAGTAATCTCATAACAAGCCATTCTGATTTTCTAGATCGTTGAATCAGTCAAGCATTCGCTGGTAATAAGCTATAATCTCATAACAAGCAGTTCAGAGGTTCTAGATCACTAAATAGGTCAACTGTTTGTTGATAATGAGCTGTAATCTCATAACAAGTCGTTCTAAGGTTCTAGATCACTGAATCAGTCAACCATTCGCTAATAATGAGCTACAATCTCATAACAAGCCATTCTAAGGTTCTAGATCACTGAGTCGGTCAACCATTTGCTGATAATGAGTTGTAATCCAATAAAAAGCTATTTTGAGGTTCTAGATCACCGAATCGGTCAACCATTTACTGATAATGAGCTACAATCTCATAACAATCCATTCTAAGGTTCTAGATCATCGAATTGGTCAACCATTTGCTGATAATGAGTTATAATCTCATAATAAGCCGTTCTGATGTTCTAGATTATCAAATCAGTCAACCATTCACTGATAATGAGCTGTAATCTCATAACAAGCTGTTTTGAGGTTCCAAATCACCGAATTGGTCAACCATTTGCTGATAATAAACTGTAATATCATAACAAGCTATTTTGAGGTTCTAGATCACCAAATCGGTCAACCATTCACTGATAATAAGGTACAATCTCATAACAAGTCATTCTAAGATTCTATATCGTTGAATCGGTCAACCATTTTTTGAAAATGAGCTACAATCTCATAACAAGTCATTCTAAGGTTCTAGCTCACCGAATAGGTCAACCATTTGCTGAAAATGAGATGTAATCTTATAATAAGCCATTTTGAGGTTCTAGATTTCCGAATCAGTCAACTACTCATTGATAATGAGCTATAATCTCATAACAAGCCATTTTGAGATACTAGATCATCGAATCGGTCAACGGTTTGCTGATAATGAGCTACAATCTCATAACAAGCCATTTTGAGATTTTAGATCGTGAAATTGGTCAACCATTTGCTGATAATGAGCTATAATCTCATAACAAGTTGTTCTGAGGTTCTAGATCACCGAATCAGTTAATCATTTATTGATAATGAGCTACAATCTCATAACAAGCCATTATGAGATTCTAGATCATCAAATCAGTCAACCGTTCACTGATAATGAGTTGTAATCTCATAACAAGTCATTTTGAAATTTTAGATCATAGAATCAGTCAACCGTTCACTGATAATGAGCTACAATCTCATAACAAGTCATTCTGAGGTTCTAGATCACCGAATCGGTCAACCATTTTCTGATAATGAGCTTTAATTTCATAACAAGCTGTTCTGAGGTTCTAGATTGGCAAATAATTCAACTCTTTGCTGATAATGAGCTGTAACCTCATAACAAGTCATTCTGAGGTTCTAGATTGCCGAATAGATCAACCATTTGCTAATAATGAGTTGTAATCTCATAACAAGTCATTCTGAGATTCTAGATCACCGAATCAGTCAACTGTTCACTGATAATGAGCTACAATCTCTTAACAAGTCATTCTAAGGTTCGAGATCATCGAATCAGTCAACCGTTTGCAAATAATAAGTTGTAATATCATAACAAGCCGTTCTGAGGTTTTGGATTACCGAATCGGTCAACTGTTTGCTGGTAATGAGCTTTAATCTCATAACAAGCTATTCTAAGGTTCTAGATTGCCAAATCGGTCAACCGTTCATTGATAATGAGCTAGAATCTCATAACAAGTCATTCTAAGGTTCTAGATCTCTGAATCAGTCAACTATTTGCTGATAATGAGCTATTATCTCATAATAAGCCATTTTGAGGTTTTGGATCGCCGAATTGGTCAATCATTCACTGATAATGAGCTATAACCTCATAACAAGTCATTCTAAGATTCTAGATCACCGAATCAGTCAACCATTTGCTAATAATGAGCTACAATCTCATAACAAGTCATTCTGAGGTTCTAGATCTCTAAATCGGTCAACCATTTGCTAATAATGAGCTGTAATCTCGTAACAAGCCATTCTAAGGTTCTGGATCACCGAATCGGTCAATCTTTCACTGGTAATGAGTTGTAATCTCATAACAAGTTGTTCTTAGGTTCTAGATCACTGAATCGGTCAACTGTTTACTGATAATGAGCTGTAATCTCATAAAAATCTATTCTGAGGTTCTAGATCACCAAATTGATAAATTGTTCACTGATAATGAGCTACAATCTTATAACAAGCTATTCTGAGGTTCTAGATCGATGAATCGGTCAATCATTTGCTGATAATAAGCTGTAATCTCATATCAAGCCATTCTAAGGTTCTAGATCACCAAATTGGTCAACTATTCGCTGATAATGAGCTACAATCTCATAATAAGCCATTCTGAGATTCTAGATCACCAAATCGGTCAACCGTTCACTGATAATGAGCTACGATATCATAACAAGTCATTCTAAGGTTCTAGATTGCTAAATCAGTCAACCATTCACTAATAATGAGCTGTAATCTCATAACAAGCCATTTTAAGGTTCTAGATCACCAAATCGGTCAATCATTTGCTGATAATGAGCTGTAATCTCATAACAAGTCATTTTGAGGTTCTAGATCACTGAATCAGTCAACCGTTCACTGATAATGAGCTACAATCTCATAAAAAGCCATTCTAAGGTTCTAGATCGCTGAATAGGTCAACCATTTTATGATAATGAACTGTAATCTCATAACAAGTAGTTTTGAGGTTCTAGATCACCGAATCAGTCAACCGTTCACTAATAATGAGCTACAATCTCATAACATGTCATTCTGAGGTTCTAGATCACCGAATCGGTCAACCATTTACTGATAATGAGCTATAATCTCATAATAAGCTATTCTGAGGTTCTAGATCACCGAATCGGTCAATCATGCGCTGATAATGAGTTGTAATCTCACAACAAGCTATTATGAGGTTGTAGATCACCAAATCAGTCTACCATTTGCTAAAAATGTGCTATAATCTCATAACAAGCCATTCTGAGGTTCTAGATCGCTGAATCGGTCTACTATTCACTCATAATGAGCTACAGTCTTATAACAAGCCGTTCTTAGATTCTAGATCACCGAATCGATCAACTGTTTGTTGATAATGAGCTACAATCTCATAAAAAGTCATTTTGAGGTTCTAGATCGCTGAATCGGTCAACTGTTTGCTGATTTATGAGCTGTAATCTCATAACAAGCCATTCTGAGGTTCTAGATCACCGATTCGGTCAACCGTTCGCTGATAATGAGCTGTAATCTCATAACAAGTCATTCTAAGATTCTAGATCACTCAATCAGTCAACCGTTCACTAATGTCGAGCTACAATCTCATAACAAGTCATTCTGAGGTTCTAGATTGTTGAATCAGTCAACTGTTTGCTGATAATGAGCTGTAATCTCATAACAAGCCATTTTGAAGTTCTAGATCGCCAAGTCGGTCAACTATTCATTGATAATTAGCTGTAATATCATAACAAGTTGTTCTAAGGTTCTATATCACCGAATCGGTCAACCATTTGCTGATAATGAGCTGTAATCTCATAACAAGCCATTCTGAGGTTCTAGATTGCCGAATTGGCCAACCGTTTGCTGATAATGAGCTACAATCTCATAACAAGCCGTTTGAGGTTCTAGATCGCTGAATCGGTCAACCGTTTGCTGATAATGAGCTGTAATTTCAAAACAAGTCATTCTGAGGTTCTAGATCACCGAATCAATAAACCTCTCACTGATAATGAGCTATAATCGCATAACAAGTCATTCTAACTTTCTAAATCACCAAATCAGTCAACCATTCACTAATAATGAGTTGTAATCTCATAACAAGCTATTTTGAGGGTCTCGATCACCGAATTGGTCAACAGTTTGCTAATAATGAGTTGTAATCTCATAACAAGTCATTCTAAGTTTCTAAATCACTGAATCATTTAACCATTTGCTGATAATGAGATGTAATCTCATAACAAGCCATTCTGAGGTTCTAGATCACTGAATTGGTCAACCGTTCATTGATAATGAGTTATAATCTCATAACAAGCTATTCTAAGGTTCTAGATCACCAAATCAGTCAACCATTTGCTGATAATAAACTGTAATCTCATAACAAGCCATTCTGAGGTTCTAGATTGCCGAATCGGTCAACCATTCGCTGATAATGAGCTACAATCTCATAACAAGCCGTTCTGCAATTCTAGATCACCAAATCGGTCAACCATTCACTTATAATGAGCTACAATCTCATAACAAGCCATTTTGAGGTTCTAGATTGCTGAATCGGTTAACTGTTCACTGATAATGAGCTATAATCTCATAACAAGTCATCCTGAGGTTCTAGATCACCGAATCTGTCAACCATTTGTTGATAATGAGCTATAATCTCTTAACAAGTCATTCTAAGGTTCTAGATCATCGAATCGGTCAACTATTTGCTAATAATGACCTGTAATCTCATAATAATTCATTCTGAGGTTCTAGATCGCCAAATCGGTCTACTGTTTGCTGATAATGAGTTGTAATGTCATAACATGTCATTCTGAGATTCTAGATCACTGAATTGATCAACCATTTGCTGATAATGAGCTACAATCTCATAACAAGTTATTTTAAGGTTGTAGATTGCTGAATCGGTCAACTGTTTGCTGATAATGAGCTGTAATCTCATAACTAGCCATTCTGAGGTTCTAGATTGCTAAATCGGTCAACTGTTCATTGATAATGAGCTGTAATCCCATAACAAGCTATTCTGAGGTTCTAGATTGCCGAATCGGTCAACCATTTGCTAATAATGAGCTATAATCTCATAACAAGTCATTTTGAGATTCTAAATCACCGAATTGGTCAACCGTTCGCTGATAATGAGCTACAATCTCATAACAAGTCATTCTGAGGTTCTAGATCACTAAATTGGTAAACCGTTTGCTGATAATGAGATGTAATCTCATAACAAGCCATTCTGAGGTTCTATATCAACAAATCAGTGAACTGTTCACTGATAATGAGCTGTAATCTCATAATAAGCTATTCTAAGGTTCTAGATCGCTGAATCGGTCAACCATTTGCTTATAATGAGTTGTAATCTCATAACAAGTCATTCTCAAGTTCTAGATCACTGAATCGGTCAACCATTCATTGATAATGAGCTACAATCTCATAACAAGCTTTTCTGAGGTTCTAGATTGCCGAATTGGTCAACCATTTCCTGATAATGAGCTGTAATCTCATAACAAGCCATTCTGAAGTTCTAGATCAGTGAATTGGTCAATCGTTCACTGATAATGTGCTATAATATGATAACAAGCTATTTTGAGATTCTAGATCATCGAATCAGTCAACCGTTCACTGATAATGAGCTACAATCTCATAACAAGTTGTTATGAGGTTCTAGGTCACCAAATCGGTCAACTGTTTGTTGATAATGAGTTGTAATCTCATAAAAAGCTGTTCTGAGGTTCTAGATAGCTGAATCGGTCAACCATTCACTGATAATGAGCTGTAATCTCATAACAAGTTATTCTGAGATTCTAGATCACCGAATCGGTCAACTTGTACACCTCTCTCTCCGGTCCCCACGACTTTCCAAGGGCGAGGGTTAGTAGCAAAGGTTCACAAATGAATGCAAATCAAGTATACAATGACTACTAAACGAATAACAGAAACGTGAGCAATAAAATGTACAAGCAAGAGAAAGGAAGACAAATAAATGCAAACCCCACGATGCTTGAATTTTCTATTGTTTCTCTCTACTCCTTCTGAAACGCTATTCTTGATGCTCAGTATTGGCGGGGCAGTGTCTATGAATTGAGAAGCATCAAGAATTTGAAAATTGAAATGTGTGTGTGTGATCACAAGATGGCTTGAATGTTTAGAACCAAACTAACGGAGTAATGGCGCATGAGAGCTTGAAATCCTAGATCCTTCAAATGGTTATGAAGGATTTGTTATATAGGAATTGGTGATGAAATGAATGGTTGAGATCAATCCCGGAGATGGGGAGATGAACGGTTGAGATCAAAAGGAACAGGAGAGGTCCTCAGTAAACTCCACCTCTTTATTTGGTTAAGAGGAGATAGAGTTTGGTTAACTGAAGAGCTAATTATGAGTTACCTTTTT
>MU228449.1:880326-900895 GCA_018584345.1 Thuja plicata
TCTTTGAAGATAAATGAGTATTTAATTCATTTATTTAATAATTGTTTTCAACATGTGAGATAATTGAATTCTTTTTTGATTAAGAATTACTTTATTTGATGAAATTAAATTAATTTAATTAGAAGAATTTAATTAGTAAGTTTAAATATTTGAATTTAAACTATAGGAAATTGAGTTTAATTAATCAATTAATGGTAATTAATCAATTATAACTATTTAATTAAATAAAATTAATTATTTAATTAATTTTGGGAATTTGATTAGATGATTTGAGGAATGAATTTAGAAGAAAATAGATGATTTAATTAAAAATTAAAAAACCATTAATTAATAGATGGAAATTAGTGATTTTAATGTAAAGTCTCAAGCCTATCCATTTTAGGGTGTCTACACAATTGTTCACTGATAATGAGCTACAATCTTATAACAAGTTATTCTGAGGTTCTAGATTGCCGAATCGGTCAACCATTTGCTGATAATGAGCTGTAATCTCATAACAAACTGTTCTGAGGTTCTAGATTACTGAATCAGTCAACCGTTCACTGATAATGAGCTATAATATCATAAGAAGTCATTATGAGGTTCTAGATCGCTGAATCAGTCAACCGTTTGCTGACAATGAGTTGTAATCTCATAACAAGCCATTCTGAGGTTATAGATCACTGAATCAATCAACCATTCACTGATAATGAGCTACAATCTCATAACAAGGCATTCTAAGGTTCTAGATCACCGAATCGGTTAGCCATTTGCTGATAATGAGTTGTAATCTCATAACAAGCCGTTTGAAGGTTCTAGATTGCCGAATCAGTCAACCGTTTGCTGATAATGAGCTAGAATCTCATAACAAGATATTCTAAGATTCTAGATCACTGAATTGGTCAATCATTCACTGATAAAGAGCTACAATCTTATAACAAGTCATTCTAACATTCTAGATCATCAAATTAGTCAACCGTTTGCTAATAATGAGCTATAATCTCATAACAAGCCATTTTGAGGTTTTAGATGGCCGAATCGCTCAACCATTTGCTGATAATGAGCTCTAATCTCATAACAAGTCATCCTAAGATTCTAGATTGCCGAATCGGTCAATCATTCACTGATAATGAGCTACAATCTCATAACAAGTCATTCTGAGGTTCTAGATCACCGAATCAGTCAACCATTTGCTGATAATGAGTTGTAATCTCATAACAAGCCATTCTGAGGTTCTAGATCACTAAATTCGTCAATCATTCACTCATAACAAGCTATAATCTCATAACAAGCCATTCTAAGGTTCTAGATCACTGAATTGGTCAACTATTTGATGATAACAAACTGTAATCTCATAACATGCTATTCTGAGGTTCTAGATCGCTGAATCGGTCAACCATTCGCTGATATTGAGCTATAATCTCATAAAAATCCATTCTAAGGTTCTAGATTGTCGAATCGGTCAACCATTTACTGATAATGAGCTGTAATCTCATAACAAGCCATTCTAAGGTTCTAGATCACCAAATCGGTCAACCGTTCCTTGATAATGAGCTACAATCTCATAAAAAGCCATTTTTAGATTCTAGATCACTGAATCAGTCAACCATTCACTAATAATAAGCTACAATCTCATAACAAGCCATTCTAAGGTTCTAGGTCACTGAATCAATCAACTGTTTGCTGATAATGAGCTTTAATCTCATAACAAGCCATTCTAAGGTTCTAAATCGATGAATCGATCAACCATTTGCTGATAATGAGCTATAATCTCATAACAAATCATTTTGAAATTCTAGATCACTGAATCAATCAACCATTCACTGATAATGAGCTATAATCTCATAACAAGTCATTTTGAGGTTCTAGATCACTAAATCGGTCAACCGTTTGCTGTTAATAAGCTGTAATCTCATAACAAGCTATTTTGAGGTTCTAGATCACTGAATCGGTCAACTATTTGTTGACAATGAGCTGTAATCTTATAACAAGCTATTCTGAGGTTCTAGATCATCGAATCGGTCAACTAATCACTGATAATGAGCTACAATCTCATAACAAGTCATTTTGAGGTTCTAGATTGCTGAATCGGTCAACTATTTGCTGATAATAAGCTATAATCTCATAACAAGCTATTCTAAGGTTCTAGATCACCGAATCAGTCAACCATTTGCTGATAATGAGTTGTAATCTCATAGCAAGCCATTCTAAGGTTCTAAATCACCAAATTGGTCAACTATTTGCTGATAATGAACTGTAATCTCATAACAAGCCATTCTGAGGTCTTAGATCGCCAAATTGGCCAATCGTTTGTTGATAATGAGCTACAATCTCATAACAAACCATTCTGAGGTACTGCTTCAATGAATCGATCAACCGTTTGCTAATAATGAGCTATAATCTCATAAAAAGCCATTTTGAGGTTCTAGATCGCCGAATTGGTCAACCATTCGCTAATAATGAGCTACAATCTCATAACAAGCCATTCAGAGATTCTAGATCACTGACTCGGTCAACTGTTCGCTGATAATGAGCTACAATCTCATAACAAGTCATTCTAAGGTTCTAGATCGTTGAATTGGTCAACCGTTTGCTGATAATGGGCTATAATTTCATAACAAGCTACTCTAAAGTTCTAGATCACTGAATCGATCAATCGTTCACTGATAATGAGCTGTAATCTCATAACAAGTCATTCTAATATTCTAGATCGCCGAATCGGTCAACCATTCATTGATAATGATCTATAATCTCATAACAAGTCATTCTGAGGTTTTAGATTGCTAAATTGGTCGACCGTTTGCTGATAATGAGCTGTAATGTCATAACAAGCTATTCTAAGGTTCTAGATCGCCGAATCAGGCAACTATTCATTGATAATGAGCTACAATCTCATAACAAGCCATTCTGAGATTCTAGATCACTGAATCGGTCAACCGTTCACTGATAATGAGCTACAATCTCATAACAAGTCATTCTGAAGTTCTAGATCGCCGAATCAGTCAACCATTTGCTAATAATGAGTTGTAATCTCATAACAAGTTGTTCTAAGGTTCTAGATCACCAAATTAGTCAACCATTCACTGATAATAAGTTGTAATCTCATAACAAGTCATTCTGAGATTCTAGATCATCGAATCGGTCAACTGTTCACTGATAATGAGCTACAATTTCATAAAATATATTCTGAGGTTCTAGATCACCGAATCGGTCAACCGTTTGTTGATAATGAGCTGTAATTTCATAACAAGATGTTCTGAGGTTCTAGATTGCCAAATCGGTCAACCATTCACTAATAATGAGCTATAATCTCATAACAAGTCATTATGAGATTCTAGATCATCGACTCGATCAACCATTCACTGATGATGACCTATAATCTTATAACATGTCATTGTGAGGTTCTAGATCATTAACTTGGTCAATCATTTGCTGATAATGAGTTGTAATCTAATAACAAGTTGTTCTGAGGTTCTAGATCGCTGAATCAGTCAACAATTCATTGATAATGAGCTATAATCTCATAACAAGCTATAATCTCATAACAAGCCATTATGAGATTCTAGATCGCCGAATCAGTCAACCGTTTGTTGATAATGAGCTACAATCTCATAACAAATCATTCTGAGGTTCTAGATCACCGAATCGGTCAACCATTTGCTGATAATGAGCTATAATCTCATAACAAGCCTTTTTGAGGTTCTAGATCTCCGAAACTGTCAACTGTTCACTAATAATGATCTATAATCTAATAACAAGTCATTCTGAGGTTTTAGATCACCAAATCAGTCAACCATTTGCTGATAATAAGTTGTAATCTCATAACAAGTCCTTCTGAGGTTCTAGATCACCAAATTGGTCAACCGTTTGCTGATAATAAGCTATAATCTCATAACAAGTCATTCTAAGATTCTAGATCATTGAATCAGTCAACCGTTCACTAATCATGAGCTACAATCCCATAACAAGTCATTCTGAGGTTCTAAATCGCTGAATCGATCAACTATTTGCTGATAATGAGCTGTAATCTCATAACAAGCCATTCTAAGGTTCTAGGTCACCGAATCGGTCAACAGTTCACTGATAATGAGCTGTAATCTCATAACAAGCCATTCTAAGGTTCTAGATCATCAAATTGGTCAACCATTTGCTGATAATGAGCTGTAATCTCATAACAAGCCATTCTAAGGTTCTAGATCACCAAATCGGTGAACCATTCACTAATAATGAGCTACAATCTCATAACAAGCCATTCTGAAGTTCTAGATCACCAAATCGGTCAACTATTTATTGATAATGAGCTGCAAACTCATAACAAGTCATTCTAAGGTTCTAGATCGCTGAATCGGTCAACTATTCATTGATAATGAGCTGCAATCTCATAACAAGCCATTATGAGATTCTAGATCACTGAATCGGTCAACCATTCACTGATAATGAGCTACAATCTCATAAGAATTTATTTTGAGGTTCTAGATTATTGAATCGGTCAATCGTTTGCTGATAATGAGTTGTAATCTCATAACAAGCCATTCTGAGGTTCTAGATCATTGAATCAGTCAACCATTCGCTGATAATGAGCTATAATCTCATAACAAGTCATTCTGAGATTCTAGATTGTCAAATTGGTCAATCATTCACTAATAATGAGCTACAATATCATAACAAGTCATTCTAAGGCTCTAGATCACTGAATTGGTCAATCATTCATTGATAATGAGCTGTAATCTAATGACAAGCCATTTTGAGGTTCTAGATCGCCAAATCGGTCAATCATTTGCTGATAATGAGCTATAATCTCATAACAAGCCATTCTGAGATTCTAGATCGTTGAATCGGTCAATCATTTGCTGATAACGAGCTACAATCTCAGAACAAGCCATTTTGAGGTTCTAGATTGCCAAATCCGTCAACCATTTGCTGATATCAAGCTATAATCTAATAACAAGCCATTCTGAGGTTCTAGATCACCGAATCAGTCAACCGTTCGCTGATAATGAGCTATAATCTCATAACAAGACATTCTAAGATTCTAGATTGCCGAATCGGTCAACTATTCACTGATAATGAGCTACAATCTCATAACAAGTCATTATGAGGTTCTAGATTACCGAATCGGTCAACTATTTGCTGATAATGAGCTATAATCTCATAACAAGCCATTATGACGTTCTAGATCATTGAATCTATCAATTGTTCACTGATAATGAGCTGTAATCTCAAAATAAGTCATTCTTAGATTCTAGATCGCCGAATAGGTCAACCATTCACTGATAATGAGCTACAATCTCATAACAAGTCATTCTGAGGTTCTAGTTAATTGAATCGGTCAACTATTGGTTGATAATGAGCTGTAATCTCATAACAAGCCGTTATGAGGTTCTAGATCATGGAATCAGTCAACCATTCACTGATAATGAGCTGTAATCTCATAATAAGCCTTTATGAGGTTCTAAATTTCTGAATCGGTCAACTCTTCACTGATAATGAGCTATAATCTCATAATAAGTCATTCTGAGATTCTAGATCACCGAATCAGTCAATCGTTCATTGATAATGAGCTACAATCTCATAACAAGTCATTCTGAGGTTCTAGATCACCAAATAAGTCAACTATTTGCTGATAATGAGCTGTAATCTCATAACAAGCCGTTCTGAGGTTCTAAATCACCGAAATGGTCAAACATTCACTGATAATGAGCTGTAATAATATAACAAGATGTTCTGAGGATCTAGATTGCCAAATCGGTCAATCGTTCACTGATAATGAGCTGTAATCTCATAACAAGTCATTTTGAGATTCTAGATCACCAAATTGGTCAACCGTTTGCTGATAATGAGCTATAATCTTATAATAAGTCATTTTGATGTTTTAGATCATTGAATTGGTCAATCATTTGCTGATAATGAGTTGTAATCTAATAACAAGCCGTTATGAGGTTCTAGATCACAGAATCGGTCAACCATTCACTAATAATGAGCTACAATCTCATAACAAGCCATTTTGAGATTCTAGATCGTCGAATCAGTCAACCGTTTGCTGATAATGAGAAACAATCTCATAAAAAGTCATTTTGAGGTTCTACATCACAGAATCGGTCAAATGTTTATTGGTAATGAGCTGTAATCTCATAACAAGACATTTTGAGGTTTTACATGACCAAATTGGTCAACCATTTGCTGATAATGAGCTATAATCTCATAACAAGTCGTTCTGAGATTCTATATCACCAAATCGGTCAACCGTTCACTGATAATGAGCTGCAATCTCATAACATGTCAGTCTGAGATTCTAGATCACTGAATTGGTCAACCATTCACTGATAATGAGCTATAATATCATAACAAGTCATTCTAAGGTTCTAGATCACCAAATAAGTCAACTATTCACTAATAATGAGCTGTAATCTCATAACAAGTCATTCTAAGATTCTAGATCACTGAATTGGTCAACTGTTCACTGATAGTAAGCTACATTCTCATAACAAGTCATTCTGAGGTTCTAGATCGCCGAATCGGTCAACCACTTCCTTATAATGAGCTGTAATCTCATAACAATCCATTCTGAGGTTCTAGATCACTGAATCGGTCAACCATTTGCTAATAATGAGCTAGAATCTCATAACAAGCTGTTCTGAGATTCTAGATCGGTGAATCAGTCAACCATTCAGTGATAATGACCTACAATCTCATAACATGTCATTCTGAGGCTCTAGATCACCGAATCTGTCAAGCCTTTGCTGATAATAAGTAGTAATCTCATAATAAGCTGTTCTGAGGTTGTAGATCACCGAATCAGTCAACCATTCACTGATAATAAACTGTTATCTCATACCAAGTCATTCTGAGATTCTAGATCACTGAATCGGTCAACCATTTACTGATAATGAGCTATAATCTCATAACAAGTCATTCTGAGGTTCTAGATCACCGAATTGATCAACCATTTGCTGATAATGAGCTGTAATCTACTAACAAGCTATTCTGAGGTTCCAGATCACTAACTCAGTCAACCGTTCACTAATAATGAGCTATAATCTCATAACAAGCCATTATGAGGTTCTAGATCAATGAATCGGTCAACCATTTGCTGATAATGAGTTGTAATCTTGTAACAAGTCATTCTGAGGTTCTAGATTACCAAATCACTGATAATAAGTTGTAATCTCATAACAAGTCATTCTAAGATTCTAGATCACTGAATCGGTCAACCGTTCACTGATAATGAGCTAAAATCTCATAACAAGTCATTTTGAGGTTCTAGATCACTAAATTGGTCAACGGTTTGCTGATAAGGAGCTATAATCTCATAACAAGATGTTCTGAGGTTCTAAATCACCAAAGTGGTCAACCATTCACTGATAATGAGCTGTAATCTCATAATAAGCCATTCTAAAATTTTAGATCACTGAATCAGTCAACCGTTCACTGATAATGACCTGTAATCTCATAATAAGTCATTTTAAGGTTCTAGATCACCAAATCGGTCAACCCTTTGCTGATAATGAGTTGTAATCTCATAAAAAACTATTCTGAGGTTCTAGATCGCTGAATCGGTCAACAATTCACTAATAATGAGCTGTAATCTCATAATAAGTAATTCTGAGATTCTAGATTGTCGAATTGGTCAACCGTTCACTGATTATGAGCTACAATCTCATAACAAGTCATTCTGAGGTTCTAGATCGCTGAATTGGTCAACTATTTGTTGATAATGAGATGTAATCTCATAATAAGCCATTCTGAGGTTCTAGATCATAGAATCAGTCAACAGTTCACTGATAATGAGATGTAATCTCATAACAAGCTGTTCTGAGGTTCTAGATCGCCGAATCGGTCAACCGTTTGCTGATAATGAGTTGTAATCTCATAGCAAGTCATTCTAAGGTTCTAGATCGCCAAATCGGTCAATCATTTACTGATAATGAGCTAGAATCTCATAACAAGCTGTTCTGAGGTTCTAGATCATCGAATCAGTCAACCATTTGCTGATAATGAGCTATAATCTCATAACAAGCCATTCTGAGGTTCTAGATCACCAATTTGGTCAACCATTCATTGATAATGAGATACAATCTCATGACAAGCCATTTTGAGATACTAGATCTCTGAATCGGTCAACCATTCACTGATAATGAGCTACAATATCACAAATCATTTTGAGGTTCTAGATTGCTGAACCAGTCAACCATTTTTTGATAATGAGCTATAATATCATAATAAGCCATTCTTAGGATCTAGATAGCTGAATTGGTCAACCGTTCATTGATAATGAGCTTTAATCTCATAAGAAGTCATTCTGAGATTCTAGATCACCGAATCAGTCATTCATTCGTTGATAATGAGCTACAATCTCATAATAATTTATTCTAAGGTTCTAGATCACTGAATCAATCAACCATTTGCTGATAATGAGTTGTAATCTCATAACAAGCTATTTTGAGGTTCTAGATCACCGAATCGGTCAACCATTTATTGATAATGAGTTGTAATCTCATAACAAGCCATTCTGAGGTTCTAGAATGCTGAATCGGTCAATCATTTGCTGATAATAAGTTATAATCTTATAACAAGCCATTCTGAGGTTTTAGATTGCCAAATCGGTCAACCATTGACTCATAATGACCTACAATCTCATAGCAAGCTATTTTGAGGTTCTAGATTACCGAATCGGTCAACTGTTTACTGATAATGAGCTGTAATCTCATAACAAGTCATTTTGAAGTTCTAGATCACTGAATAGGTCAACTGTTCACTAATAATGAGCTACAATCTCATAAAACATTCTAGATCACCAATCAGTCAACCATTTTCTGATAATGAGCTATAATCTCATAACAAGCCATTCTAAGGTTCTAGATCACCGAATTGGTCAACCATTTGCTGATAATGAGTTACAATCTAATAAGAAATTATTCTATGGTTCAAGATCACTGAATTGGTCAATGGTTTGTTGATAATGAGCTGTAATCTCATAACAAGCCATTTTGAGGTTCTAGATCGTTCAATAGGTCAACTGTTTGCTAATAATGAGCTATAATCTCATAACAAGTCATTCTGAGATTTTAGATTGCTAAATCAGTCAACCGTTTGCTGATAATGACCTACAATCTCATAACAAGTCATTTTGAGGTTCTAGATCACTGAATCAGTCAACCATTTACGGATAATGAGCTGTAATCTCATAACAAGCCATTCTAAGGTTCTAGATCATCGAATCAGTCAATCATTCACTGATATTGAGCTCTAATCTCATAACAAGCCATTCTGAGGTTCTAAATATCTGAATCGATCAACCATTTGTTGATAATGAGCTGTAATCTCATAATAAGTCATTCTGAGGTTCTAGATCACCGAATCAGTCAATCGTTCACTAATAATGAGCTACAATCTCATAACAAGTCATTCTGAGGTTCTAGATCACTGAATCGATACACTATTTGCTGATAATGAGCTATAATCTCATAACAAGCCATTCTGAGATTCTAGATTGCCGAATCAGTCAACCATTCATTGATAATGAGTTGTAATCTCATAACAAGCTAGTTTGAGCTTCTAGACCACCAAATCTGTCAACTATTTGCTAATAATGAGCTGTAATCTCATAACAAGTCATTCTAAGGTTCTAGATTGCCAACTCGGTCAACTGTTCATTGATAATGAGCTATAATCTTATAGCAAGCTAATCTAAGGTTCTAGATCACCAAATCGGTCAACAATTTGCTGATAATGAGCTGTAATCTCATAACAAGCCATTCTAAGGTTCTAGATCGCCTAATCGGTCAACCATTTGCTGATAATGAACTGTAATCTCATAATAAGTCATTCTAAGATTCTAGATCACCAAATCGGTCAACCGTTCGCTGATAATGAGCTACAATCTCATAATAAACAGTTCTGAGATTCTAGGTCACTGAATTGGTCAACCGTTCGCTGATAATGAACTATAATCTCATAAGAAGTCATTCTGAGATTCTAGTTCGCCAAATCGGTCAACCGTTCACTGATAATGAGCTACAATCTCATAACAAGTCATTATGAGGTTCTAGATCGCCGAATCAGTCAACCATTTGCAGACAATGAGTTATAATCTCATAACAAGCCATTCTAAGGTTCTAAATCATCGAATCAATCAACCATTCACTGATAATGAGCTGTAGTCTCATTACAAGCCATTTTGAAGTTCTAGATTACTGAATCGGTCAACCATTTGCTAATAATGAGCTGTAATCTCATAACAACCTATTCTAAGGTTGTAGATCACTGAATCGGTCAACTATTCACTGATAATGAGCTACAATCTCATAACAAGCCATTCTAAGGTTCTAGATCACCAAATCGGTCAACTATTTGTTGATAATGAGCTGTAATCTCATAGCAAGCCGTTCTAAGGTTCTAAATCACCAAATTGGTCAATCGTTCGCTGATAATGAGCTATAATCTCATAACAAGCTATTCTCAGATTCTAGATCACCGAATCAGTCAACCATTCACTGATAATGAGCTATAATCTCATAACAAGTCATTCTGAAGTTCTAGATCACCAAATCAGTCAACCATTTGCTGATAATGAACTGTAATCTCATAACAAGTTGTTCTGAGGTTGTAAATCACTCAATCGGTTAACCATTCACTTATAATGAGCTATAATCTCATCACAAGTCCTTCTAAGATTCTAGATCACCAAATTGGTCAATTGTTCGCTAATAATGAGCTACAATCTCATAACAAGTCATTCTGAGGTTCTAGATCACCCAATCGGTCAACCATTTGCTGATAATGAGCTGTAAACTCATAACAAGCCATTCTGAGGTTCTAGATCACCGAATCAGTCAATCATTTGCTGATAATGAGTTGTAATCTCATAACAAGTCATTCTAGGTTTTAGATCACTGAATTGGTCAACCATTTGCTGATAATGAGTTGTAATCTCATAACAAGTTATTCTGAGGTTTTAGATCGCTAAATCGGTCAACCGTTCACTGATAAAGAGGTACAATCTCACAATAAGCCGTTATGAGGTTCTAGATCACTAAATCAGTCAACCGTTTGCTGATAATGAGCTGTAATCTCATAACAAGCCATTCTGAGGTTCCAGATCACCAAATCGGTCAATCATTCGCTGATAATGAGCTACAATCTCATAAGAAGTCATTCTGAGGTTCTAGATCGCTGAATCGGTCAACTGTTTGCTAATAATGAGCTATAATCTCATAGCAAGTCATTCTGACATTCTAGATCATTGAATCAGTCAATTATTCATTGATAATGAGCTATAATCTGATAACAATTCATTTTGAGATTTTAGATCACTGAATTGGTCAACCGTTCACTAATAATAAGCTACAATCTCATAACAAGTCGTTCTGAGGCTCTAGATCACCGAATTGGTAAACCATTTGGTGATAATGAGTTGTAATCTCATAACAAGCCATTTTGAGGTTCTAGATCACTGAATCAGTCAATCATTCACTGATAATGAGTTATAATCTCATAACAAGCCGTTCTGAGGTTCTAGATCACCGAATCATTCAACCGTTCATTGATAATGAGCTATAATCTCATAACAAGCAGTTCTAAAATTCTAGATCACCAAATCGGTCAACCGTTCACTGATAATGAGCTAAAATCTCACAACAAGTAATTCTGAGGTTCTAGATCGCCAAATCGGTCAACCATTTGCTAATACTGAGCTGTAATATCATAACAAGCCATTTTGAGGTTCTAGATCATTGAATCAATCAACCATTTGCTGATAATGAGTTATAATCTCATAACATGCCATTCTGAGGTTCTAGATCGTTGAATCAGTCAACTGTTCACTAATAATGAGCTATAATCTCATAACAAGTCATTCTAAGGTTCTAGATCTTTGAAATGGTCAACCATTTGCTAATAATGAGCTGTAGTCTCATAACAAGCCATTCTAAGGTTCTAGATCACCGAATCGGTCAACCGTTTGTTGATAATGAGCTATAATCTCATAACAAGCCATTCTGAGGTTCTAGATCATCGAATCGGTCATCCATTTGCTGATAATGAGCTATAATCTCATAACAAGTCATTCTAAGGTTCTAGATCGCCGAATCGGTCAACCATTTTCTAATAATAAGTTGTAATCTGATAACAAGTTGTTCTAAGGTTCTAGATCGCCAAATCAGTCAACCATTTACTGATAATGAGCGGTAATGTCATAACAAGTCATTCTGAGGTTCTAGATCACCAAATTGGTCAACTATTTGCTAATAATGAGCTGTAATCTCATAACAAGCCATTCTGAGGTTCTAGATCACCGAATCGATCAACCATTTTCTAATAATGAGCTACAATCTCATCACAAGCCATTTTGAGGTTCTAGATTGCTGAATCGGTCAATCATTTGCTAATAATGAGCTATAATATAATAGCAAGCCATTCTAAGGTTCTAGATCACTGAATCGGCCAACTCTTCACTGATTTTGAGCTACAATCTCATAACAAGCTATTCTCAGATTCTAGATCGCCGAATCGATCAACCATTCATTGATAATGAGCTACAATCTCATAACAAGTCATTCTGAGGTTCTAGATCACCGAATCGATCAACCATTTGCTGATAATAAGCTATAATCTTATAACAAGTCATTCTGAGGTTCTAGATCGTAGAATCATTCAACTATTCACTGATAATAAGCTATAATCTCATAACAAGTCATTCCAAGACTCTACATCATTGATTCAGTCAACCATTTGCTGATAATGAGCCATAATCTCATAACAAGCCGTTATGAGGTTCTAGATCACAGAATCGATTAACCATTCGATGATAATGAGCTACAATCTCATAACAAGCCATTTTGAGACTCTAGATCATTGAATCAGTCAACCGTTTGATGATAATGAGCTATAATCTCATAACAAGTCATTCTAAAGTTCTAGATCGCCGAATCAGTCAACCGTTTGCTAACAATGAGCTATAATCTTATAACAAGCCATTTTGAGGTTCTAGATCACCAAATTGGTCAACCGTTCACTGATAATGAGTTTTAATCTCATAACAAGTCATTCTGAGATTCTAGATCACCAAATCAGTCAACCATTTACTGATAATGAGCTACAATCTCATAACATGTCAGTCTGAGGTTCTAAATTGTTGAATCGGTCAACCATTTGCTGATAATGAGCTATAATCTCATAACAAGCCCTTCTAAGGTTCTAGATCACCGAATCAGTCAATCGTTCACTGATAATAAGCTGTAATCTCATAAAAAGTCATTCTGAGGTTCTAGATCGCTGAATCGGTCAACCGTTGGCTGATAATGAGCTGTAATCTCATAACAAGCCATTGTAAGGTTCTAGATCGACGAAATAGTCAACCATTCACTGATAATGAGCTATAATCTCATAACCGTCCTGAGGTTCTAGATCGCTGAATTGGTCAAATGTTTGTTGATAATGAGCTGTAATCTCATAACAATCCATTCTTAGGTTTTAGATCACTGAATCGGTCAACCATTCACTGATAATGAGTTACAATCTCATAACAAGCCATTCTGAGGTTCTAGATGGATGAATCAGTCAACCGTTCACTAATAATGAGCTATAATCTCATAACAAGCCATTCTAAGATTCTAGATCGCCAAATCAGTCAACCATTTGTTAATAATGAGCTACAATCTCATAACAAGATGTTTTGAGGTTCTAGATCACCAAATCGGTAAACCATTTGCTGATAATAAATTATAATCTCATAACAAGCCATTCTCAGGTTCTAGATCACCGAATCAGTCAACTGTTCGCTAATAATGAGCTATAATCTCATAACAAGTCATTCTAAGATTCTAGATTGCCAAATCAGTCAACCATTCACTGATAATGAGCTACAATCTCATAACAAGTCATTCTTAGGTTCTAGATCGCCGAATCGGTCAACCGTTTGCTGATAATGAGCTGTAATCTTATAACAAGCCATTCTGAGGTTCTAGATTGCCAAATTGGTCAATCGTTTGCTGATAATGAGCTGTAATCTCATAATAAGCCATTCTGAGGTTCTAGATCACCGAATTGGTCAACCATTTTCTAGATAATGAGGTATAATCTCATAACAAGCCATTCTGAGGTTCTAGATTGCTGAATCGGTCAACCATTCCCTAATAATGAGCTACAATCTTATAACAGGCTATTTTGAAGTTCTAGGTCACCGAATCGGTCAACCGTTTGATGATCATGAGCTGTAATATCATAACAAGCCATTCTGAGGTTCTATATCACCGAATCGGTCAACCTTTCACTGATAATGAGCTGTAATCTTATATCAAGTCATTCTGAGATTCTAGATCGCCAAATCGGTCAACTATTCACTGATAATGAGTTACAATCTCATAACAAGTCATTTTGAGGTTTTAGATCACCAAATTGGTCAACAATTTGCTGATAATGAGTTATAATCTCATAACAAGTCATTTTGATATTCTAGATCACCGAATCGGTCAACCATTCACTGATAATGAGCTGTAATCTTATAACAAGCCATTCTGAGGTTCTAGATTGCTGTATCGGTCAACCGTTTGCTAATAATGAGCTGTAATCACACAACAAGTCATTCTAAGATTCTAAATCATGGAATTGGTCAACCGTTCATTGATAATGAGCAACAATCTCATAACAAGTCATTCTGAGGTTCTAGATAACCAAATCTGTCAATCATTTGCTCATAATGAGCTGTAATCTCATAACAAGCCATTCTGAGGTTCTAGATTGCCAAATTGGTCAACCGTTCACTGATAATGAGTTGTAATCTCATAACAAGTCATTCTAAGATTCTAGATCACCAAATTGGTCAACTCTTCACTAATAATGAGCTACAATCTCTTAACAAGTCATTCAGAGGTTCCAGATCACCGAATCGGTCAACCATTTGCTGATAATGAGCTGTAATGTCATAACAAGTCATTCTAAGGTTCTAGATCACTGAATCGGTCAACTGTTCATTGATAATGAGCTATAATCTCATAAAAAGTCATTCTAAGATTCTAGATCGCCGAATCGGTCAACCGTTTGCTAATAATGAGCTATAATCTCTTAACAAGCCATTCTGAGGTTCTAGATCACCGAATCGGTCAACCATTTGCTGATAATGAGATACAATCTCATAACAAGCCATTCTAAGGTTCTAAATCACTGAATTGGTCAATCGTTTGCTGATAATGAACTGTAATCTCATAACAAGCCATTCTGATGTTCTAGATCACCGAATCGGTCAACTGTTCGCTGATAATGAGCTAAAATCTTAAAACAAGCTATTCAGAGACTCTAGATCGCCGAATCGATCAACTGTTCAATGATAATGAGCTACAATCTCGTAACAATTTATTTTGAGGTTCTAGATTGTCAAATCGATCAACTATTTGTTGATAATGAGTTGTAATCTCATAACAAGCCATTCTGAGGTTCTAGATTGCTGAATCGGTCAACCGTGCATTGATAATGAGCTATAATATCATAACAAGTCATTTTGAGATTTTAGATCACTGAATCGGTCAACCATTCACTGATAATGAACTAAAATCTCATAACAAGTCATTCTGAGGTTCTAGATCGCCAAATTAGTCAACCATTTGCTGATAATGAGCTATAATCTCATAACAAGCCATTCTGAGGTTCTAGATTGCCGAATCAGTCAACCATTCACCGATAATGAGCTACAATCTTACAACAAGCCATTTTGAGGATCTCGATTGCCAAATCGGTCAACTATTTTCTCATAATGAGCTATAATCTCATAACAAGCCATTCTAAGGTTCTAGATCACCAAATCGGTCAACTATTTTCTCATAATGAGCTATAATCTCATAACAAGCCGTTCTAAGGTTCTAGATCACCAAATCGGTCAACCATTTGCTGATAATGAGCTGTAATATCATAAGAAGCCGTTCTAAGGTTCTAGATCATTGAATCGGTCAACCATTCACTGATAATGAGCTACAATCTCATAACAAGTCATTCTGAGGTTCTAGATCACCGAATCGGTCAACTGTTTGCTGATAATGAGCTGTAATCTCATAACAAGCTATTTTGAGGTTTTAGATCACCGATTCGGTCAACCATTCATTGATAATGAGATATAATCTCATAACTAGCTATTCTGAGGTTCTAGATCATTGAATCGGTCAACCGTTCACTGATAATGAGCTACAATCTCATAACAAGTCATTCTTAGGTTCTAGATCGCTGAATCGGTCAACCTTTTGCTGATAATGAGCTGTAATCTCATAATAAGTCATTTTGAGATTCTAGACTACTGAATCGGTCAACCGTTCACTGATAATGAGTTAGAAATGCATAACAAGCCATTCTGAGGTTCTAGATCGCTGAATCAGTCAACCGTTCACTGATAATGAGCTCTAATCTCATAACAAGCTGTTCTGAGATTCTAGATTGCTGAATCGGTCAACCATTCACTGATAATGAGCTACAATCTCAAAATAAGTCATTCTGAGGTTCTAGATCACCGAATTGGTGAATCATTTGCTGGTAATGAGCTGTAATCTAATAACAAGCCATTTTGAGGTTCTAGATTGTTGAATTGGTCAATCGTTCACTGATAATGAGCTATAATCTCATAACAAGCTATTCTGAGGTTCTAGATCACCGAATTGGTCAACCGTTTGCTGATAATGAGTTGTAATCTTATAACAAGTCGTTCTGAGGTTATGAATTGCCGAATTGGTCAATCGTTCACTGATAATGAACTGTAATCTCATAACAAGCCATTCTGAGGTTCTAGATCACCGAATTGGTCAACCATTTTCTAGATAATGAGGTATAATCTCATAACAAGCCATTCTGAGGTTCTAGATCGCTGAATCGGTCAACCGTTCCCTAATAATGAGCTACAATCTCATAACAGGCTATTTTGAAGTTCTAGGTCACCGAATCGGTCAACCGTTTGATGATCATGAGCGGTAATCTCATAACAAGCCGTTCTAATGTTCTAGATCACCGAATCGGTCAACCGTTCACTGATAATTAGCTACAATCTCATAACAAGCCATTATGAGATTTTAGATCACCAAATCGGTCAATTGTTCGTTGATAATGAACTATAATCTCATAATAAGTCATTCTCAGGTTCTAGATCGCCGAATCGGTCAACCGTTTGTTGATAATGAGCTATAATCTCATAACAAGCCATTGTGAGGTTCTATATCACCGAATCAGTCAACCTTTCGCTGATAATGAGCTGTAATCTCATATCAAGTCATTCTAAGATTCTAGATCGCCGAATCGGTCAACTATTCACTAATAATGAGTTACAATCTCATAACAAGTCATTTTAAGGTTTTAGATCACCATATTGGTCAACAGTTTGCTGATAATGAGTTGTAATCTCATAACAAGCCATTCAGACGTTCTAGATCACCGAATTGGTCAACCATTTGTTGATAATGAGCTGTAATCTCATAACAAGTCATTCTGAGGTTCTAGATTGCTGAATCGGTCAACCATTTGCTGATAATGAGCTGTAATCACACAGTAAGTCATTCTGAGATTCTAAATCATGGAATCAGTCAACCGTTCACTGATAATGAGCTACAATCTCATAACAAGTCATTCTGAGGTTCTAGATAACCAAATCTGTCAACTATTTGCTCATAATGAGCTATAATCTCATAACAAGCCATTCTGAGGTTCTAGATCGCCAAATCGGTCAACCATTCACTGATAATGAGCTGTAATCTCATAACAAGTCATTCTAAGATTCTAGATCATGGAATCGGTCAACTCTTCACTAATAATGAGCTATAATCTCTTAACAAGTCATTCAGAGGTTCCAGATCACCGAATCGGTCAACCATTTGCTGATAATCAGCTGTAATGTCATAACAAGTCATTCTAAGGTTTGAGATCACTAAATTGGTCAACTGTTCACTGATAATGAGCTATAATCTCATAAAAAGTCATTCTAAGATTCTAGATCACCGAATCGGTCAATCGTTTGCTGATAATGAGCTATAATCTCTTAACAAGCCGTTCTGAGGTTCTAGATCACTGAATCGGTCAACCATTTGCTGATAATGAGATACAATCTCATAACAAGCCATTCTAAGTTTCTAGATCATCAAATTGGTCAACCATTTACTGATAATGAATTATAATCTCATAACAAGCCATTCTGAGGTTTTAGATCACTGAATCGGTTAACTGTTCATTGATAATGAGCTAAAATCTCATAACAAGCTATTTAGAGACTCTAGATCACCAAATTGGTCAACCGTTCACTGATAATGAGCTACAATCTCATAATAATTCATTATGAGGTTCTAGATTGTCAAATCAATGAACTATTTGCTGATAATGAGGTATAATCTCATAACAACCCGTTCTGAGGTTCTAGATTGCTGAATCAGTCAACCGTGCATTGATAATGAGCTATAATCTCATAACAAGTCATTCTGAGATTCTAGATCACTGAATCGGTCAACTGTTCAATGATAATGAGCTACAATCTCATAACAAGTCATTCTGAGGTTCTAGATCGCCGAATCGGTCAATCATTTGCTGATAATGAGCTATAATCTCTTAACAAGCCATTCTGAGGTTCTAGATCGCCGAATCGGTCAACCGTTCACTGATAATGACCTACAATCTCATAACAAGCCATTCTAAGGTTCTGGATCACTGAATCGGTCAACCGTTTGTTGATAATGAGCAATAATCTCATAACAAGCCATTCTTAGGTTCTAGATTCCTGAATCGGTCAATCGTTCACTGATAATGAGCTACAATCTCATAACAAGTCATTCTGAGATTCTAGATCACCGAATCGGTCAACCGTTTGCCAATAATGAGCTACAATCTCATAACAAGTTGTTCTAAGATTCTAGATCACTGAATCGGTCAACCATTTGCTGATAATGAGCTGTAATCTCATAACAAGCCATTCTGAGGTTCTAGATCACTGAATCGGTCAATAATTGGCTGATAATGAGCTACAATCTCATAACAAGTCATTCTGAAGTTCTAGATTGCTGAATCAATCAACCGTTCGTTGATAATGAGTTGTAATCTCATAACAAGTCATTCTAAGGTTTTAGATTGCCGAATCGATCAACCGTTCACTGATAATAAGCTAAAATCTCATAACAAGTAGTTCTAACATTTTAGATCACTGAATCAATCAACCGTTCGCTGATAATGAGCTACAATCTCATTATAATTCATTCTGAGGTTCTAGATCACCGAATTGGTCAACTATTTGCTAATAATGAGCTATTATATCATAAATAGTCGTTCTGAGGTTGTAGATCACCGAATCGGTCAACTGTTTGTTGATAATGAGCTGTAATCTCATAACAATCCATTTTGAGGTTTTAGATCGCTGAATCGGTCAACCATTCACCGATAATGAGTTGTAATATCATAACAAGTAGTTTTGAGGTTCTAGATTTCTGAATCGGTCAACCACTTGCTGATAATGAGCTGTAATCTCATAACAAGTCATTCCAAGGTTCTAGATCACTGAATTGGTCAACCGTTCACTGATAATGAGCTACAATCTCATAAGAAACTATTCTGAGGTTCTAGATTGCCGAATTGGTCAACCGTTTGCTGATAATGAGTTACAATCTCATAACAAGCCATTTTGAGGTTCTAGATCGCCGAATCGGTCAACCATTTGTTGATAATGAGCTACAATCTCATAATAAGCCATTCTGAGATTCTAGATCACTAAATTGGTCAACCATTTGCTAATAATGAGCTACAATCTCATAACAAGTCATTTTGAGGTTCTAGATCACAGAATCAGTCAACTGTTTGCTGATAATGAGCTGTAATCTCATGTAAAAGAGAAAAATAATTGTTTATGGAATAAGAGTGTTTTGATACTCAAATCACTTATCACCTTTACATTTAATGTTTAGAGCGGAGGGAAAGATAAGATATTCCCTTTTATTCTTAAATTCACAAAGGAAGGATCCAAATTGATCAACCCAAAAAGGATCAATATATATGTGAATCAATCTATTGGAAATAAGAATAAAGAAGGAGATCCTAGGTTTCCCTCTTAAAATGTGTTTTGAAATGAATGTAAATTTATGATAGATTTAAAATTATTAAAGATTTGAATTGAAATGGATAGAAGAAATGCACTAACCATGAAATATTACAGATCAAAGAATGCTATTTTTGGGGGTCTGTACTCAGTTTCTAGAAAATCTGAAGTATGATCCGAAAATGAAATGTAGAGATAAACAAAACCCAGAAATATTTTTCCATTCTGATGTTGTCTTATAAAAAAGGTCAACCTTGACCCACAAATGTCAACCCTGACCCAATAATGTCAACCCTGACCTGCACAGGTCTGATCGAAAATCTGTTTGCGCCATCTGAAAGAAAGCCGAAAAGGATATCTAGATCTGATCTCAAATCTACAATTTTGAACCTATACATGCAAGAAAAAGAGGTTTGTTTGTTGGGGGTGAGGGGTTTGCCTTAGTCAAACCCCGATTTAAGAATTAACCTTGAAATCAATAATTGAAATAAGAATGCTAGCAAGTAGTAGAATTGAATCTAATAATGAAGCTATGATATTGAAATAGATATGCAA
>MU228449.1:917707-940257 GCA_018584345.1 Thuja plicata
CAAAGGCTTGAAAGCTTGAATCCTTGATCTTCAATGGAGAACTTGAATGCTTGAGAAGAAGACTTGAACACCTTGAGAGCTTGAGAACAATGGATGCTTGAGAAAAATCTTGATTAGAGCTTTTTGCACTTGGAAGACTTAGAGAAAATAAGAGAAAAATGCTTCCTTTTATATGAAAATAGGGCACAATATTCCAAGGAGGCCTACATAGGATAATTAAATTCTAATTAAACCCATGCCCCTAGGAAAGGACCTATATTAAATATAATTTAGGAATCAACGCTTTGGAACCTGAAACAACCGACCCGGAAGTGGGAAAACTAAATTTTTGATGAGCCCTGACAACCGAAAAGATTCTATATTTGAAAGGGAGACCCAGGTTAGGGTCGAGGTTGACCTTGACCTAGGGGGTCAAAGCCCCTAGAAAATATGCTAGGTGGGGTAGGAGGTGCCTAGAGAGGCCCAATCAGGGTCCTGAACCAGCACAGAAGCATGAGATGATGCAGAAACAGGATGATGATATGGTAGAGGTCAAAAACATCCCCTAAGGAGGGATAAACACTCTTAACATGGAAGTGCTTCCATTTTAAGATGATACAAAATATAATTTAATATTTACTGCTTTGGAACCCCAAAACAGCCGACCCAAAAGCGGGAAATAAATTTTGGATGACTGCCCACAATCGATAAATTTCCAAATTTGAAAGGGGGACCCAGGTCAAGGTCGAGGTCAACCCTGACCTAGGTTAGGGTCAAGGTCAAACCTGACCTAGGTCAAGGTCAAGGTTGACCTTGACCCAGGGTACCAGAAACCCTGGAAAATATGCCAGGTGGGGTAGGAGGTGCCCAGAGAGGCACCATCAGGGTCCTAAATAGGCACAGAAGTAGGACATGATGTTGAAAGGAGGGGATAGTCTGATGGTGGTCAAAAACATCCACTAAGGAGGGCTAAACATTCTTAACATGGAAGTGCTTCCATTTTAAAATGATACATCTCATAACAAGTTGTTCTGAGGTTCTAGATCACCAAATCGGTGAACTGTTCACTAATAATGAGCTGTAATCTCATAACAAGTCACTCTGAGATTCTAGATCGCTGAATTGTTCAACTATTCATTGATAATGAGCTATAATCTCATAAAAAGTGATTCTGAGGTTCTAGATCACCGAATCGATCAACCGTTAACTGATTATGAGCTGTAATCTCATAACAAGTCATTCTGAGGTTCTAGATCACCAAATTGGTCAACCATTCATTGATAATGAGCTGTAATCTCATAACAAACCATTCTAAGGTTCTATATTGCTGAATCGGTCAACCGTTTGCTGATAATAAACTATAATCTCATAACAAGCCATTCTGAGGTTCTAGATCACTGGATCGGTCAACCGTTCACTGATAATAAGCTATAATCTCATCACAAGTCATTCTGAGGTTCTAGATCGCCGAATCGATCAATCATTTTGCTGATAATGAGCTGTAATCTCATAATAAGTCATTTTGAGGTTCTAGATCGCCGAATCGGTCAACATTTTGCTGATACTGAGCTACAATCTCATAACAAACTATTCTGAGATTTTAGATCACCGAATAAGTGAACCATTCACTGATAATGAGCTATAATCTCATAACAAGTCATTTTGAGGTTCTAGATCACCAAATCGATCAACCATTTTATGATAATGAGCTGTAATCTCATAACATGTCGTTCTGAGGTTCTAGATCACTGAATCAGTTAACTGTTTGCTGAGAATGAGCTATAATCTTATAACTAGTCATTCTGAGATTCTAGATCGCTAAATCGATCAACCATTCACTGATAATGAGCTACAATCTCATAACAAGTCATTTTGAGGTTCTAGATAACCGAATCGGTCAACCATTTGCTGATAATGAGCTTTAATCTCATAGCAAGCCATTATGAGGTTCTAGATCATCAAATCAGTCAACCATTCACTAATAATGAGCTGTAATCTCATAACAAGCCATTTTAAGGTTTTAGATTGTCGAATCGGTCAACCATTTGCTGATAATGAGCTATAATCTTATAACAAGCCGTACTAAGGTTCAAGGTCACCAAATTAGTCAACCATTCACTGATAATGAGGTACAATCTCATAACAAGCCATTCTGAGGTTTTAGATCACTGAATCGGTCAACTATTTGCTGATAATGACCTATAATCTCATAACAAGCCATTCTGAGTTTCTAGATCACTAAATCGGTCAACCGTTCATTGATAATGAGCTACAATCTCATAACAAGCTATTCTCAGATTCTAGATTGTCGAATTGGTCAACCGTTTGCTGATAATGAGCTACAATCTCATAACAAGTTATTCTGAGGTTCTAGATCATTGAATAGGTCAACCATTTTTTGATAATGAGCTATAATCTCATAACAAGCCATTTTAATGTTCTAAATCACCAAATTGGTCAACCATTTGCTTATAATGAGCTATAATCTCATAACAAGTCATTCTAAGATTCTAGATCACCAAATCTATCAACCGTTCACTGATAATGAGCTATAATCTCATAACAAGTTGTTCTTAGGTTCTAGATCACCGAATCGGTCAACTGTTTGCTGATAATGAGCTTAAATCTCATAACAAGCTGTTTTGAGGTTCTAGTTCACTGAATCGGTCAACCATTCACTGATAATGAGCTACAATCTCATAACAACCCATTTTGAGGTTCTAGATCACCGAATCGGTCAACCGTTCACTTATAATGAGCTATAATCTCATAACAAGTCATTCTGAGCCTCTAGATAGCCGAATCGGTCAATTATTTATTGATAATGAGCTACAATCTCATAACAAGCTGTTATGAGATTCTAGATTGTCGAATCGGTCAACAGTTCACTGATAATGAGCTATAATCACATAGCAAGCCTTTCTGAGGTTCTAGATGGGTGAATCGGTCAACAATTTGCTGATAATGAGTTGTAATCTCATAACAAGCCATTTTGAGGTTCTAGATCACTGAATCAGTCAATAGTTTGTTGATAATGAGCTATAATTTGACAACAAGCCATTTTGAGGTTCTAGATCACTGAATTGGTCAACCATTTACTGATAATGAGCTGTAATCTCATAACAAGCCATTCTGAAGTTCTAGATCACCTTATCAATCAACCGTTCGTAGATAATGATCTACATTCTCATAACAAGCCATTCTGAGGTTCTAGATCACTGAATCAGTTAACCGTTTGTTAATAATGAGCTGTAATCTCATAATAAGCCATTTTGAGGTTCTAGATCACCCAATAAGTCAACCGTTCGCTGATAATGAAATACAATCTCATAATAAGCCATTCTAAGATTCTAGATCACTGAATCGGTCAACCCTTCATTGATAATGAGTTACAATCTCATAACAAGTCGTTCTAAGGTTCTAGATCACCAAATTGGTCAACCGTTTGCTGATAATGAGTTATAATCTTATAACAAGCCATTCTGAGGTTCTAGATCACTGAATCGATCAACCATTTGCTGATAATGATCTATAATCTTATAACAAGCCATTTTGAGGTTCTAGATCACCGAATCAGTCAACTATTTGCTAATAATGAGTTGTAATCTCATAACAAGCCATTCTTAGGTTCTTGAGCACCAAATCAGTAAACCATTCACTGATAATAAGCTACAATCTCATAACAATTCATTCTAAGGTTCTAGATTGCCAAATCGGTCAACTATTTGTTGATAATGAGTTGTAATCTCATAAAAAGCCATTCTGAGGTTCTAGATCAATGAATCAGTCAACCGTTCACTGATAATGAGCTACAATCTCATAACAATCCATTCTAAGATTCTAGATCACTGAATCAGTCAATCATTCACTGATAATGAGCTGCAATCTCATAAAAAGTCATTCTGAGGTTCTAGATTGCTGAAAAGGTCAATCATTTGCTGATAATGAGCTGTAATGTCATAACAAGCCATTCTAAGGTTCTAGATCACCAAATCAATCAACCATTCACTGATCATGAGCTGTAATCTCATAACAAGTCATTCTGAGATTCTAGATCACTGAATGGGTCAACCGTTTGCTGATAATGAGTTGTAATCTCATAACAAGCCATTTTGAGGTTCTAGATCACCGAATCGGTAACCTATTCACTGATAATGAGCTACAATCTCATAACAAGTCATTCTAAAGTTCTAGATCACCGAATCGGTTAACTATTTGCTGATAATAAGTTGTAATCTCATAACAAGCCATTCTAAGGTTCTAGATCATTGAATCGATCAATCGTTCACTGATAATGAGCTACAATCTCATAACAAGTCATTCTAAGATTCTAGATCACTGAATTAGTCAACCATTCACTGATAATGAGCTGCAATCTCATTACAAGTCATTCTGAGGTTTTAGATCACCAAATTGGTCAACCGTTTGCTGATAATGAGCTATAATCTCATAACAAGTCATTCTAGGGTTCTAGATTGCTCAATCGGTCAACCATTCACTAATAACGAATTGTAATCTCATAACAAGTCATTCTGAGATTCTAGATGCCCAAATTGATCAACCATTTACTGACAATGAGCTACAATCTCATAACAAGTCATTCTGAGGTTCTAGATCACCGAATCGGTCAACCATTTGCTGATAATGAGCTGTAATTTCATAACAAGCCATTCTGAGGTTCTAGATCCCTGAATTCATCAACCGTTCACTGATAATGAGCTGTAATCTCATAACAAGCCAATCTAAGGTTCTAGATCACTGAATCAGTCAACTGTTTGTTGATAATGAGCTGTAATCTCATAAAAAGCTATTATGAGGTTCTAGATCATCAAATCGATCAATCATTCGCTGATAATAAACTACAATATAAAAAGTTGTTCTAAGGTTCTAGATCGCTGGATCGGTCAACCATTTGCTGATAATGAGCTGTAATCTCATAACAAGCTGTTCTGAGGTTCTAGATCACCAAATCGGTCAACCGTTCCCTGATAATGAGCTATAATATCATAACAAGTCATTTTGAGGTTCTAGATCACCGAATCTGGCAACCGTTTGCTGATAATGAGTTGTAATCTCAAAACAACCCATTCTAAGGTTCTAGATTGCTGAATCAGTCAACCGTTCATTGATAATGAGCTACAATCTCATAACAAGTTGTTCTGAGGTTCTAGATCACTAAATCAGTCAACTGTTTGCTGATAATGAGCTACAATCTCATAGCAAGCTATTCTGAGATTCTAGATCATCAAATTGGTCAACCATTCATTGATAATGAGCTACAATCTCATAACAAGTCATTCTGAGGTTCTAGATCACCGAATCGGTCAACTGTTTGCTGATAATGAGTTGTAATCTCATAACAAGCCATTCTGAGGTTCTAGCTCACCAAATCGGTCAATTATTCGCTAATAATGAGTTGTAATCTCATAACAAGTCATTCTGAGATTCTAGATCACTGAATCGGTCAAGCATTCATTGATAATGAGCTTTAATCTCATAACAAGTCATTCTGAGGTTCTAGATCACCGAATTGGTCAATAGTTCACTGATAATGAGCTATAATCTCATAACAAGTTGTTCTGAGGTTCTAGATTATCAAATTGGTCAATTATTCACTGATAATGAGTTGTAATCTCATAACAAGCCATTCTGAGCTTCTACATCACCGAATCGGTCAACTGTTTGCTGATAATGAGTTGTAATCTCATAACAAGTTGTTCTAACATTCTAGATCGCTGGATTGGTCAAATGTTCACTGATAATGAGCTATAATCTCATAGCAAGTTGTTCTGAGGTTCTAGATTGCCAAATCGGTCAACCGTTTGTTGACAATAAGCTGTAATCTCATAACAAGCCATTCTAAAGTTCTAGATCACTGAATTGGTCAATAGTTCACTCATAATAAGCTGTAATCTCATAAGAAGCCATTATGAGGTTCTAGATCATCGAATCGGTCAACCATTTGCTGATAATGAGCTGTAATCTCATAACAAGGCATTCTAAGTTTTTAGATCACTGAATCAGTCAACCATTCATTGATAATGAGCTACAATCTCATAACAAGCCATTCTAAGGTTCTAGATCACCGAATTGGTCAACTATTTGCTGATAATGAGCTGTAAACTCATAACAAGCCATTCTAAGGTTCTAGATCATCAAATCAGTCAACTGTTCACTGATAATGAGCTACAATCTTGTTATAAGTCATTATGAGATTCTAGATCACCGAATCGGTCAACCGTTTGCTGATAATGAGCTACAATCTCATAATAAGTTGTTTTGAGGTTAGAGATCACTGAATCGGTCAACCATTTGCTGATAATGAGCTATAATCTCATAACAAGACATTATGAGGTTCTAGATCGCCAATTCAGTCAATTGTTCATTAATAATGAGCTGTAATCTTATAACAAGTCATTTTAAGATTCTAGATCACCGGATCGGTCAATCGTTTGTTGATAATGAGCTATAATCTCATAACAAGTCATTCTAAGGTTTTAGATCGCTAAATCGGTCAATCATTTGCTGATAATGAGCTGTAATCTCATAACAAGCCATTGTGAGGTTCTAGATCACTGAATCGGTCAACCGTTCGCTGATAATGAGCTGTAATCTCATATGAATCCCTTTTGAGGTTCTACATCACCAAATCGGTCAACTATTTGCTAATAATGAGCTGTAATCTCATAACAAGTCATTCTGAGGTTCTAGATCGCCGAATCGGTCAACCGTTCACTGATAATGAGCTATAATCTCATAAAAAGCCATTCTGAGGTTCTAGATTATCGAATCAGTCAATCGTTTGCTGAGAATGAGCTGTAATCTCATAACAAGCCTTTCAAAGGTTCTAGATCACTGAATCAGACAATTGTTCACTGATAATGAGCTACAATCTCATAACAAGCCATTCTGAGGTTCTAGATCACTAAATCGGTCAACCATTCGCTGATAATGAGCTAAATCTCATAACGAGTCATTATGAGGTTCTAGATTTTAGAAATGGTCAATCATTTGCTGATAATGACCTGTAATCTCATAACAAACTATTTTGAGGTTCTAGATCGCCAAATCAGTCAACTGTTCACTGATAATGAGCTCTAATCTCATAACGTGTCATTCTGAGATTCTAAATCACTAACTCAATCAACCGTTCCCTGATAATGAGCTACAATCTCAGAATAAGCCATTCTAAGTTTCTAGATCGCCAAATCGGTCAATCATTCACTGATAATGAGCTGTAATCTCATAACAAGCCCTTTTGAGGTTCTAGATCGCTGAATCAGTCAACCGTTTGCTGATAATGAGTTGTAAACTCATAACAAGCTATTATGAGGTTCCAAATCGCTGAATCAGTCAACCATTTGTTGATAATTACCTATAATCTCATAACAAGTCATTATAAGGTTCTAGATTGTTGAATCGATCAACCATTTGCTGATAATGAGTTGTAATCTCATAACAAGCCTTTTTGAGGTTCTAGAATGCCGAATTGGTCAACCGTTCACTGATAATGAGCTACAATCTCATAACAAGCTATTCTAAGGTTCTAGATCACCGAATCGGTTAATCATTCTCTAATAATGAGCTACAATCTCATAACAAGTCATTCTGAGGTTCTAGATCACTGAATCGGTCAACCGTTCACTGATAATGAGCTACAATCTCATAACAAGCCGTTATGAGGTTCTAGATTGCTAAATCTATCAACTGTTTACTGATAATAAGCTGTAATCTCGTAACAAGCCATTCTGAGGTTCTAGATCACCGAATCGGTCAACCATTCACTGATAATGAGCTACAATCTTATAACAAGCTATTCTAAGATTCTAGATCACTAAATCAGTCAACCATTCACTGATAATGAGCTACAATCTCATAACAAGTCATTATGAGGTTCTAGATTGCTAAATTTGTCAACCATTTGCTGATAATGAGCTATAATCTTATAACAAGTCATTCTGAGGTTCTAGATAACCAAATTGGTCAACCATTTACTAATAATGAGCTATAATGTCATAACAAGCCATTCTGAGATTCTAGATTGCCAAATCGGTCAACCATTCACTGATAATGAGCTACAATCTCATAATAAGTCATTATGAGGTTCTAGATCACTGAATCAGTCAACTATTTGCTGATAATGAGCTATAATCTCATAACAAGCCCTTCTGAGGTTCTAGATCACCGAATCAGTCAACCGTTCACTGATAATGAGCTATAATCTCATAACAAGTCATTCTTAGATTCTAGATCACCGAATCAGTCAACCGTTCACTGATAATGAGCTACAATCTCATAAAATGTCATTCTGAGGTTCTAGATCGCCGAATCAGTCAACTATTTACTGATAATGAGCTATAATCTCATAACAAGCCATTCTAAGATTCTAGATCACTGAATCTGTCAATAGTTCACTGATAATGAGCTATAATCTCGTAACAAGCCATTCTCAGGTTTTAGATTGACAAATCGGTCAACCATTTGCTAATAATGAGTTATAATCTCATAACAAGTTGTTATGAGGTTTTAGATCACTGAATTGGTCAACCGTTCACTGATAATGAGCTACGATCTCATAGCAAGCCATTCTGAGGTTCTAGATCGCTGAATCGGTCAATTATTTGCTGATAATGAGTTATAAACTCATAATAAGCCATTCTAAGGTTCTAAATCACTGAATCGGTCAACCGTTCACTGATAATGAGCTACAATCTCATAACAAGCCATTCTGAGATTCTAGATCGCCGAATCGGTCGACCGTTCACTGATAATGAGATACAATCCCATAACAAGTCATTTTGAGGTTCTAGATCACCGAATCGGTAAACTATTTGTTGATAATGAGCTGTAATCTCATAAAAAGCCATTCTAAGATTATAGATTACGAATCGGTCAACCATTCACTAATAATGAGCTATAATCTCATAACAAGTCATTCTGAGATTCTAGATTGCTGAATCGGTCAACTGTTCACTAATAATGAGCTACAATGTCATAATAAGTCGTTGTAAGGTTCTAGATCACCGAATTGGTCAACAGTTCACTGATAATGAGCTATAATCTTATAACAAGCCATTCTAAGGTTCTAGGTCAGTAAATCGGTCAATGATTCACTGATAATGAGCTACAATCTCATAACAAGCCATTCTAAGGTTCTAGATCACCGAATCAGTCAATCATTTGCTGATAATGAGGTGTAATCTCAAAACAAGCCATTCTGAGGTTCTAGATCACCAAATCAGTCAATCATTTACTGATAATGAGCTACAATCTCATAACAAGCTATTTTGAGATTCTAGATCATAGAATTGGTCAACCGTTCACTGATAATGAGCTACAATCTTATAACAAGTCATTCTGAGGTTCTAGATTGCTGAATCGGTCAATCATTTGCTGATAATGAGTTGTAATCTCATAACAAGCTGTTCTGAGGTTCTAGATCATCGAATCGGTGAACCGTTTGCTGATAATAAGCTATAATCTCAAAACAAGTCATTCTAAGATTCCAGATCACCGAATCGGTCAACCATTCACTGATAATGAGCTATAATCTAATAACAAGTTATTATGAGGTTCTAGATCACCGAATCAGTCAATCATTTGCTGATAATGAGTTGTAACCTCATAACAAGCCATTCTGAGGTTCTAGATCACCGAATCGGTCAACCATTCACTGATAATGAGCTGTAATCTCATAACAAGCCGTTCTTAGGTTCTAGATTGCCAAATCGGTCAACCATTCGTTGATAATGAGCTATAATCTCGTAACAAGTCATTCTGAGATTCTGGATTGCCGAATCGGTCAACCATTTACTGATAATGAGATATAATCTGATAACAAGTCATTCTGAGGTTCTAGATCACCGAATGTCTTTCACTGATAATGAGCTACAATCTCATAACAAGCCGTTCTAAGATTCTAGATCGGTGAATCGATCAACTATTCACTAATAATGAGCTACAATCTCATACCAAGTCATTCTGAGGTTCTAGATCGCTGAATTGGTCAACCATTTTCTGATAATGAGCTGCAATCTCATAAAAAGCCATTCTGAGGTTCTAGATCACTAAATCGGTCAACCATTCACTGATAATGAGCTGTAATCTCAAAACAAGCTGTTTTGAGGTTCTAGATCGCCGAATCGGTCAACTGTTTGCTGATAATGAGCTATAATCTCATAACAAGCTATTCTAAGGTTTTTGATTCCTGAATCGGTCAATCATTCACTGATAATGAGCTACAATCTCATATCAAGCCATTCTGAGGTTCTAGATCGCTGAATCGGTCAACCATTTGTTGATAATGAGCTGTAATCTCATAACAAGTTATTCTGAGGTTCTAGATCACCAAATCGGTCAACCATTCATTGATAATGAGCTACAATCTCATAACAAGTCATTCTGAGATTCTAGATCACCAAATCATTCAACTGTTTGCTGCTAATGAGTTGTAATCTCATAACAAACCATTCTGAGGTTCTAGATCGGCAAATCAGTCAATCATTCACTGATAATGGATTGTAATCTCATAACCATTCTGAGGTTCTAGATTGCTAAATTGGTCAACCATTTGCTGATAATGAGCTATAATCTCATAACAAGCCATTTTGAGGTTCTACATCACTGAATCGGTAACCCGTTCACTGATAATGAGCTACAATCTCATAACAAGTCATTCTGAGGTTCTAGATCATCGAATCGGTTAACCGTTTGCTGATATTGAGTTTTAATCTCATAAAAAAGCCATTCTAAGGTTCTAGATCTTCAAATCGGTCAATCATTCATTGATAATGAGCTACAATCTCAAAATAAGTCATTCTGAGATTCTAGATCACTGAATCAGTCAACCATTCGCTGATAATGAGCTAGAATCTCATTACAAGTTGTTCAGAGGTTCTAGATCGCCGAAATTGTCAACTGTTTGCTGATAATGAGCTGTAATCTCAAAACAAGCCATTCTGAGGTTCAAGATCACCGAATCAGTCAACCATTTGCTGATAATGAGTTGTAATCTCATAACAAGTCATTCTGAGATTCTGGATCACTGAATCGGTCAACCGTTCACTAATAATGAGGTACAATCTCATAACAAGTCATTCTGAGGTTCTAGATTGCCAAATCGGTTAACCATTTGTTGATAATAAGCTATAATCTCATAACAAGCTGTTATGAGGTTTTAAATCCCTGAATCGGTCAACCGTTTGCTGATAATGAGCTGTAATCTCATAAAAAGCCATTCTTAGGTTCTAGATTGCCGAATCGGTCAACTATTTTTTTATAATGAGCTGTAATCTCATAACAAGTGATTCTGAGGTTCTAGATCATCAAATCGGTCAATCATTCACTGATAATGAGCTACAATATTATAACAACTTATTCTGAGGTTCTAGAATACCAAATTGGTCAATCGTTTGCTGATAATCAGCTTTAATCTCATAACAAGCCGTTCTGAGGTTCTAGATTGCCAAATCAGTCAACTGTTCACTGATAATGAGCTACAATCTCATAATAAGTCATTCTAAGGTTCTAGATCACTGAAATGGTCAACCGTTCACTGATAATGAGTTATAATCTCATAACAAGTCATTTTGAGATTCTAGATCACCGAATCAGTCAACTGTTCACTGATAATGAGATACAATCTCATAACAAGTTATTATGAGGTTCTAGATCACTGAATCAGTCAACCATTTGCTAATAATGAGCTATAATCTCATAACAAGCCATTCTGAGGTTCTAGATCATTGAATCAGTCAACAGTTAACTGATAATGAGCTACAATCTCATAACAAGTCATTATGAGGTTCTAGATAACTGAATCGGTCAACTATTTGCTGATAATGAGCTGTGATCTTATAACAAGCCATTCTGAGGTTCTAGATCATCAAATCAGTCAATTGTTCCCTGATAATGAGCTATAATCTCATAACAAGTTGTTCTAAGGTTCTAGATCCTCGAATCGGTCAACCGTTTGCTGATAATGAGCTATAATCTCATAATAAGCCATTCTAAGGTTCTAGATCACCAAATCGGTCAACTGTTTGATGATAATGAGATACAATCTCATAACAAGCCATTCTGAGGTTCTAGATCACCGAATCGGTCAACCATTTGCTAATAATGAGCTGTAATCTCATAGAAAGCCATTATGAGGTTCTAGATCACCAAATCGGTCAACCATTCGCTGACAATGAGCTACAATCTCATAACAAGCCATTCTAAGATTCTAGATTGATGAATCGGTCAACCGTTCGCCGATAATGAGCTACAATTTCATAAAATGTCATTATGAGGTTCTAGATCACTGAATCGGTCAACTATTTGCTGATAACGAGATATAATCTCATAACAAGCCATTCTGAGGTTCTAGATCACCGAATCGGTCAACAATTTGCTGATAATAAGCTATAATCTCATAACAAGCCATTCTAAGGTTCTAGATCACCAAATTGGTCAACCATTCAATGATAATGAGCTGTAATCTCATAACAAACCATTCTGAGGTTCTAGATCACTGAATCGGTCAACCGTTTGTTGATAATGAGCTGTAATCTCATAACAAGTTTTTCTGAGGTTCTAGATCACGGAATCAGTCAACTGTTCACTGATAATGAGCTACAATCTCATAACAAGTTGTTTTGAGGTTCTAGATCGCTGAATCAATCAACTATTTGCTGACAATGAGCTATAATCTCATAACAAGCCATTCTGAGGTTCTAGATCATCGAATCAGTCAACAATTCACTGATCATGAGCTGTAATTTCATAACAAGCCATTCTAAGGTTTTAGATCATCAAATCGGTCAACCATTTATTGATAATGAGCTGTAATATCATAACAAGTCATTCTAAGGTTGTAGATCATTGAATCCGTCAATCGTTCACTAATAATAAGCTATAATCTCATAACAAGCCATTTTGAGGTTCTAGATTGCTGAATCATTCAACTGTTTGCTGATAATGAGTTGTAAACTTATAACAAGTCATTCTAAGGTTCTTGATCACCAAATCGGTCAACCATTCGATGATAATAAGCTACAATCTCATAACAAGTCATTCTGAGATTCTAGATCATCAAATCGGTCAACCACTCACTTATAATGAGCTACAATCTCATAACAAGTCATTTTGAGGTTCTAGATTACCAAATCAGTCAACCATTTGCTGATAATGAGCTACAATCTCATAACAAGCCATTTTGAGGTTCTAGATCACCAATTTGGTCAACCGTTCACTGATAATGAGCTGTAATCTCATAACAAGTCATTCTGAGATTCTAAATCGCTGAATCGGTCAACCATCACTAAATCGGTCAACCATTTGCTGATAATGAACTGTAATCTCATAAGAAGCCGTTCTGAGGTTCTAGATCGCCGAATCGATCAACCGTTCACTTATAATGAGTTGTAATCTCATAACAAGGTGTTTTAAGGTTCTAGATTGTCAAATCAGTCATCCATTTGTTGATAATGAGCTGTAATCACATAACAAGTCATTCTGAGGTTCTAGATCGCCAAATTGGTCAATCGTTCACTGATAATGAGCTACAATCTCATAACAAGTCGTTCTAAGGTTCTAGATTGTCAAATTGGTCAACTATTTGTTGATAATGAGTTGTAATATCATAAAAAACCTTTCTGAGGTTCTAGATCACCGAATTGGTCAACCGTTCACTGATAATGAGCTACAATCACATAATAAGCTGTTCTAAGGTTCTAGATCACTGAATCAGTCAACCATTCACTGATAATGAGCTACAATCTCATAATAAGTCATTCTCAGGTTCTAGATCACCAAATCGGTCAACCATTTGCGGATAATGAGCTGTAATCTCATAACAAGCCGTTCTGAGGTTCTTGATCACCGAATCAATCAACTATTCATTGATAATGAGTTGTAATCTCATAACAAGCCATTTTGAGGTTCTAGATCACTGAATCGGTCAACCATTTGCTGATAATGAGCTGTAATCTCATAACAAGCCATTCTAAGGTTCTAGATCACTGAATCGGTTAACCATTCATTGATAATGAGCTACAATCTCATAACAAGCTATTCTTAGGTTCTAGATTGTCAAATTCATCAACCATTTGCTGATAATGAGATGTAATCTCATAACAAGCCTTTTTGAGGTTTTAGATCACTGAATCGATCAACCATTCACTGATAATGAGCTACAATCTCATAACAAGCCATTCTAAGGTTCTAAATCACCAAATTGGTCAACCATTCACTCATAATGAGCTATAATCTCATAACAAGTCATTCTGTGGTTCTAGATCACTAAATCGGTCAACCATTCGCTGATAATGAGCTACAATTCCATAACAAGCCATTTCAAGGTTCTAGATCACTGAATCTATTAATCATTTGCTGATAATGAGATGTAATCTCATAACAAGCCATTCTAAGATTCTAGATTACCAAATCAGTCAACCATTCACTGATAATGAGCTACAATCTCATAACAAGTTGTTCAAAGATTCTAGATCACTGAATCGGTCAACTATTCACTGATAATGAGCTAAAATCTCATAACAAGTCATTCTAAGGTTCTAGATCGTTGAATCTATCAACTGTTTACTGATAATGAGCTGTAATCTCATAATAGGCCATTCTGAGGTTCTAGATCACCGAATCGGTCAACCGTTTGCTAATAATGAGCTACAATCTCATAACAAGTCAGTTTGAGATTCTAGATCGCCAAATTGGTCAACTGTTTGTTGATAATGATCTATGATCTCATAACAAGTCATTCTGAGGTTCTAGATCACCAAATTGGTCAACCATTTGTTGATAATGAGCTCTAATCTCATAACAAACCATTCTGAGGTTCTAGGTCACCAAATCAGTCAACCATTCACTGATAATGAGCTGTAATCTCAAAACAAGTCATTCTAAGAGTCTAGATCACCAAATCGGTCAACCATTCACTGATAATCTCAAAACAAGCCATTCTAAGGTTCTAGATCTCTGAATGGATCAATCATTCCCTGATAATGAGCTCTAATCTCTTAACAAGTAGTTGTGAGGTTCTAGATTGACGAATCGGTCAATCATTTGCTGATAATGAGCTATAATCTCATTACAAGTCATTCTGAGGTTCTCGATCACCGAATTGGTCAACCGTTTGCTGATAATGAGATGTAAGCTCATAACAAGCCATTCTAAGGTTCTAGATCGCCGAATCGATCAATCATTTGCTGATAATGAGTTATAATCTCATAACAAGCTGTTCTAGGGTTCTAATTGCTGAATCAGTCAACCATTCACTGATAACAAGCTACAATCTCATAACAAGCCGTTTTGAGATTCTAGATCACTGAATCAGTCAACTGTTCACTGATAATGAGCTATAATCTCATAACAATTTGTTCTAAGGTTCTAGTTCACTGAATCGGTCAACCGTTTGCTGATAATGAGCTGTAATCTCATAACAACCTGTTCTGAGGTTCTAAATTTCCAAATCGGTCAATGGTTCACTGATAATGAGCTATAATCTCATAATATGTCATTCTGAGATTCTAGATTGCCGAATCGGTCAACCGTTGGCTGATAATGAGCTACAATCTCATAACAAGTCATTTTAAGGTTCTAGATCACCAAATCGGTCAACTATTTGCTGATAATGAGCTGTAATCTCATAACAAGCCATTTTAAGGTTCTAGATCACTGAATCGGTCAATCGTTCACTGATAATGAGCTGTAATCTCATAACAAGCCATTTTGAGGTTCTAGATCATCGAATCGGTCAACAGTTTGCTAATAATGAGCTATAATCTCATTACAATCCATTTTGAGGTTCTAGATCACTGAATCGGTCAATTGTTTGCTGATAATGAGCTATAATCTCATAACAAGTCATTCTAAGGTTCTAGATCACCGAATCGGTTAACTATCTGCTGATAATAAGCTGTAATCTCATAACAAGCCATTCTGAGGTTCTAGATTGCTGAATCGGTCAACCGTTTGCTGATAATGAGCTACAATCTCATAACAAGCCATTTTGAGATTCTAGATCGCCGAATCGGTCAACCATTTACTGATAATGAGCTACAATCTCATAACAAGTTGTTCTGAGGTTCTAGATCGCCGAATCGGTCAACCATTTTCTGATAATGAGCAATAATCTCATAACAAGCCATTTTTAGGTTCTAGATCACCAAATCGGTCAATCATTCACTGATAATGAGCTATAATCTCATAACAAGTCATTCTGAGATTCTAGATCACCAAATCGGTCAACCATTCACTGATAATGAGCTACAATCTTATAACAAGTCATTCTAAGGTTCTAGATAGCAAAATCGGTCAACCGTTTGCTGATAATGAGTTGTAATCTCATAACAAGCCATTCTGAGGTTTTAGTTTTCCAAATCAGTCAACCGTTCAATAATAATGAGCTACAATGTTATAACAAGTTGTTCTAAGGTTCTAGATCGCCGAATTGATCAACCATTTGCTGATAATAAGCTATAATCTTATAACAAGTTGTTCTAAGGTTCTAGATTGCCGAATCAGTCAACTGTTCACTGATAATGAGATGTAATCTCATAACAAGTCATTCTGAGATTCTAGATCACCGAATTGGTCAATCATTCCCTTATAATGAGCTACAATCTCATAAGAAGTTGTTCTGAGGTTCTAGATCACTGAATTGGTCAACCGTTCACTGATAATCAGCTGTAATGCCATAAAAAGCCATTCTGAGATTCTTGATCCCTGAATCAGTCAACCGTTCATAGATAATGAGCTACAATCTCATAACAAGTTGTTCTGAGGTTCTAGATCACCGAATCGGTCAATCATTTGCTGATAATGAGTTGTAATCTCATAACCAGCCGTTCTGAGCTTCTAGATCGCTTAATCAGTCAACCGTTCACTGATAATGAGTTATAATCTCATAACAAGTCATTCTGAGATTCTAGATCACCAAATCGGTCAACTGTTTACTGATAATGACCTACAATCTCATAACAAGTCATTCTAAGGTTCTAGATCACCGAATTGGTCAACCATTTGTTGATAATGAGCTATAATCTCATAATAAGCCATTCTAAGGTTCTAGATCGCCGAATCGGTCAATCGTTCATTGATAATGAACTATAATCTCATAACAAGCCATTCTTATATTCTAGATCATCAAATTAGTATCTTGTTTACTAATAATGAGCTATAATCTCATAATAAGCCATTCTGAGGTTCTAGATCACTGAATCAATCAACTATTCACTGATAATGAGCTAAAATCTCATAACAAGCCATTTTGAGGTTCTAGATCACTGAATCAGTCAACTGTTTGCTGATAATTAGTTGTAATCTTATAACAAGTCATTTTGAGGTTCTAGATCGCCATATCGGTCAACCATTCGCTGAAAATGAGCTACAATCTCATAACAAGCCATTCTGAGATTCTAGATCATCGAATCGGTCAACTGTTTGCTGATAATGAGCTACAATCTTATAACAAGTCATTCTGAGGTTGTAGACCGCTGAATCAATCAACTATTTGCTGATAATGAGCTGTAATCTCATAACAAGTCATTCTGAGGTTCTAGATCACCAAATCAGTCAATTATTTACTGATAATGAGCTATAATCTCATAACAAGCCATTTTGTGGTTCTAGATCACCGAATCGCTCAACTGTTCATTGATAATGAGCTATAATCTTATGACAAGCCTTTATGAGGTTCTAGATCACCAAATCGGTCAACCATTTGCTAATAATGAGTTGTAATCTCATTACAAACCGTTTTGAGGTTCTAGATCGCCGAATCGGTCAACTGTTTACTGATGATGAGCTACAACCTCATAACAAGTCATTTTGAGGTTCTAGATCGCTGAATCGGTCAACTATTTGTTGATAATGAGCTGTAATCTCATAACAAACTATTCTGAGGTTCTAGATCACCGAATCAGTCAACCATTCACTGAGAATGAGCTACAATCTCATAACAAGCCATTCTGAGATTCTAGATCTCCGAATCAGTCAACCGTTCACTAATAATGAGCTACAATCTCATAAGAAGTCATTATGAGGTTCTAAATGGCCGAATCGGTCAACCATTTGCTGATAATGAGTTGTAATCTCATAACAAGCCATTCTGAGGTTCTAGATTGCCGAATCGGTCAACTGTTCGCTGATAATGAGCTGTAATCTCATAACAAGTCATTCTAAGATTTTAGATCACCGAATCGGTCAACCATTCACTGATAATGAGCTATAATCTCATAACAAGTCATTCTAAGCTTCTAGATAGCCAAATCAGTCAACTGTTTGTTGATAATGAGCTGTAATCTCATAACAAGCCATTATGAGGTTTTAGATCGCCGAATCAGTCAAGCATTTGCTGATAATGAGCTACAATCTCATAAGAAGCTATTCTAACATTCTAGATTGTTGAATCAGTCAACTATTTATTGATAACAAGCTGTAATCTCATAAAAAGTCATTCTGAGATTCTAGATCACCGAATGGGTCAACCGTTCATAGATAATGAGCTATAATCTCAAAACAAGTCATTCTAAGATTTTAGATCACTGAATTGGTCAACCATTTGCTGATAATGAGCTACAATTTCATAAGAAGCCATTCTAAGCTTCTAGATCACCGGATCGGTCAACCATTCGCTGATAATGAGCTGTAATCTCATAAAAATCCATTTTAAAATTCTAGATCCCTGAATTGGTCAACTCTTTGCTGATAATGAGCTATAATCTCATAAAATATTATTCTGAGGTTCTAGATCACCAAATCGGTCAACCGTTCACTAATAATGAGCTTTAATCTCATAAAAAGCCATTCTGAGGTTCTAGATCATTGAATCTATCAACCGTTCACTGATAATGAGTTGTAATCTCATAATAAGCCATTCTGAAGTTTTAGATCACCGATCGGTCAATCGTTTGCTGATAATGAGCTGTAATCTCATAACAAGCCATTCTGAGGTTCTAGATCACTGAATCAGTCAACCATTCACTGATAATGAGCTACAATCCCATAACAAGCCATTATGAGATTCTAGATCAACGAATCGGTCAACCATTCACTGATAATGAGCTACAATCTCATAACAAGTGTTCTGAGGTTCTAGATCGCCACATCGGTCAACAATTTGTTGATAATGAGCTATAATCTCATAACAAGCCATTTTGAGGTTCTAGATCATTGAAACAATCAACCGTTCGCTAATAATGAGCTGTAATCTCATAACAAGTCATTCTGAAATTCTAGATCACCAAATCGGTCAACCATTCGTTGATAATGAGCTACAATCTCATAACAAGTTATTCTGAGGTTCTAGCTCACTGAATCGGTCAACCATTTGTTGATAATGAGTTGTAATCTCACAACAAGCTATTCTGAGGTTCTAGATAGCTGAATTGGTCAACTATTCACTGATAATGAGTTTTAATCTCATAACAAGCCATTCTTAGGTTCTAGATCATCAAATCGGTCAATCATTTGCTAATAATTAGCTATAATCTCATAACAAGCCATTCTAAGGTTCTAGATCATTGAATCAGTCAACTGTTCACTGATAATGAGCAACAATCTCATAACAAGCCATTCTGAGGTTCTAGATCACTGAATCAGTCAACCGTTTGCTGATAATGAGCTGTAATCTCATAACAAGTTGTTCTAAGGTTCTAGATCACTGAATCAGTCAACCATTTGCTGATAATGAGCTACAATCTCATAACAAGCCATTCTGAGATTCTAGATCATCGAATCAGTCAATCATTCACTGATAATGAGCTACAATCTCATAACAAGCCATTCTAAGATTCTAGATCATCGAATCAGTCAACCATTTTCTGATAATGAGCTACAATCTCATAAGAAGTCATTCTGAGGTTCTAGATCGCTGAATCGGTCAACTATTTGTTGATAATGAGCTGTAATCTCATAACAAGTCATTCTGAGGTTCTAGATTGCCGAATCGGTCAACTGTTTGCTGATAATGAGCTATAATATCATAACAAGCTATTTTGAGGTTTTAGATCACTGAGTCGGTCAACTGTTCATTGATAATGAGCTGTAATCTTATAACATGCTGTTATGAGGTTCTAGATTGCTGAATCGGTCAACCATTTGCTAATAATGAGCTGTAATCTCATTACAAGCCATTTTGAGGTTTTAGATCACTGAATCGGTCAACCGTTCACTGATAATGAGCTATAATCTCATAACAAGTCATTCTGACATTCTAGATTGCCGAATCGATCAATTGTTTGTTGATAATGAGTTGTAATCTTATAACAAGTCATTTTGAGGTTCTAGATCGCCGAATCGGTCAACCATTCACTGATAATGAGCTACAATCTCATAACAAGCCATTCTTGGATTCTAGATTGTTGAATCAGTCAACTGTTCGCTGATAATGAACTACAATCTCATAACAAGTCATTCTAAGGTTCTAGGTGGCTGAATCAGTCAACCGTTTACTGATAATGAGTTGTAATCTCATAACAAGCTGTTCTAAGGTTCTAGATCACTGTTCATTGATAATGAGCTTTAATCTCATAACAAGTCATTCTAAGATTTTAGATCCCCGAATCGGTCAACCATTCACTGATAACAAGCTACAATCTCATAACAAGTCATTCTAAGGTTCTAGATAGCAAAATCGGTCAACCATTTGCTGATAATGAGCTATAATCTCATAACAAGCCATTCTAAGGTTCTAGATCGCCGAATCGGTCAACTGTTTGCTGATAATGAGCTACAATCTCATAAGAAGTTGTTCTGACATTCTAGATCACCGAATCAGTCAACCGTTTGTTGATAACAAGCTATAATCTCATAATAAGTCATTCTGAGGTTCTAGATCACCAAATCGGTCAACCATTCATTGATAATGAGCTGTAATCTCATAATAAGCCGTTCTGAGGTTCTAGATCGCCGAATCTATCAACCATTCACTGATAATGAGTTGTAATCTCATAACAAGCCATTTTGAAGTTCTAGATTGCCGATCGGTCAACCATTTGCTGATAATGAGCTATAATCTCATTACAAGCCATTCTGAGGTTCTAGATCGCCGAATCAGTCAACCATTCACTGATAATGAGATACAATCCCATAACTAGCCATTATGAGATTCTAGATCAATGAATCGGTCAACTGTTCACTGATAATGAGCTACAATCTCATAACAAGTTATTTTGAGGTTCTATATCGCCAAATCGGTCAACCATTTGTTGATAATGAACTGTAATCTCATAACAAGCTATTCTGAGGTTCTAGATGGCTGAATCGGTCAACCATTTGTTGATAATGAGTTGTAGTCTCATAACAAGCTATTCTGAGTTTCTAGATCACTGAATCGGTCAACCGTTCGCTGATAATGATTTGTAATCTCATAACAAGCCATTCTTAGGTTTTAGATCATCAAATCAGTTAATTGTTTGCTAATAATTACCTATAATCTAATAACAAGCCATTCTAAGGTTCTAGATCGTTGAATCGGTCAACTATTCACTGATAATGAGCTACAATCTCATAACAAGCCATTCTGAGGTTCTAGATCGGCAAATTGGTCAACCATTCACTGATAATGAGCTACAATCTCATAACAATCCATTCTGAGATTCTAGATCATCGAATCAGTCAACTATTTGCTGATAATGATCTATAATCTCATAACAAGTTGTTCTGAGGTTCTAGATCGCCGAATTGGTCAACTATTTGCTGATAATGAGCTATAATCTCATAACAAGCCATTTTGAGGTTCTAGATCACTGAATTGATCAACTGTTTATTGATAACGAGTTGTAATCTTATAACAAGCTATTTTGAGGTTCTAGATCACCGAATCAGTCAACCATTTGTTGATAATAAGCTATAATATCATAACAAGTCATTCTGAGGTTCTAGATTTTTGAATCAGTCAACTATTCACTGATAATGAGTTACAATCTCATAACAAGTCATTCTGAGGTTTGAGATCACCGAATCGGTCAACCGTTTGCTGATAATGAGCTTTAATCTCCTCACAAGCCATTCTAAGGTTCTAGATCTCCATATCAGTCAACTGTTTGCTGATAATGACCTGTAATCTCATAACAAGCCATTCTGAGGTTCTAGAAGGCCGAATCAGTGAACCTTTTGTTGATAATGAGCTGCAATCTCATAACAAGCCAATCTAAGATTCTAGATCACTGAATCGGTCAACTATTTGTTGACAATGAGCTACAATCTAATAACAAGTCATTCTAAGTGTAGACACCCTAAAATGGACAGGCTTGCAACTTTACGTTAAAACCCTAATTTTCATCTATTAATTAATGGTTTCTTAATCATTAATTAATCATCTATTTTCTTCTAACTTCATTTCTCAAATCATCTAATCCAATCCCCAAAATTAATTAAATAATTAATCTTATTTAATTAATTAAGCTTTAATTGATTAAATTACCATTATTTAATTAATTAAACTCAATTTCCTATAGTTTAAATCAAATATTTAAACTTACTAATTATATTCTCCCAATTAAATTAATTTAATTTCATCAAATAAAGCAATTCTTAATTAAAAAGAATTCAATTATCTCACATGTTGAAAA
>MU228449.1:940357-993083 GCA_018584345.1 Thuja plicata
AACCACTCATTTCATCAGAAAATCCTATATAATAAACCCTTCATAACCATTTGAAGGATCCAGGATTTCAAGCATTCAAGCGCCATTACTCTGTCAGCATTCAAGCATCCTGCGATCACACACACACATTGCAATTATTAACATCTCGACGCTTCTCAAATCATAGACGCTGCCCAGCCAATACTGAGCATCAAGAACAGTGTTATTGAAGGAGTAGAGAGAGACAATAGAAGCTTCAAGCTTCGAAGGGTTTGCATTCATTTGTCTTCCTTTTCGTTGTTTGTACATTTTATTGCTTACGTTTCCATCATTCGTTTAGTATTTATTGCGTAATAGATTTGCATGCACTTGTGAACCTTGGCTACTAACCCCTGCCCTTGGAAAGCTGTGGGAAACCGGAGAGAGAGGCGTACACTAAGGTTCTAGATTGCTGAATCAGTCAACCGTTTGCTGATAATGAGCTGTATTCTCGTAACAAGCCGTTCTGAGGTTCTAGATCGCTGAATTAGTCAATCATTTGCTAATAATTAGCTGTAATCTCATATCAAGTCATTTTGAGATTCTAGATGGCTAAATTGGTCAACCGTTCACTGATAATGTGCTTTAATTTCACAACAAGTTGTTCTGAGGTTCTAGATCACTGAATCTGTCAACTGTTTGCTGATAATGAGCTATAATCTCATAATAACCCATTCTAAGGTTCTAGATCACCAAATCAGTCAACCATTCACTGATAATGAGATTTAATCTAATAACAAGCCATTCTGAGGTTCTAGAGCACTGAATCGGTCAACCGTTTGCTGATAATGAATTATAATCTCATAACAAGTTGTTCTAAGGTTCTAGATCACTGAATCGGTCAACCATTCACTAATAATGAGCTACAATCTTATAACAAGCTATTTTGAGGTTCTAGATTGCCGAATCGATCAACCATTTGTTGATAATGAGTTGTAATCTAATAAAAAGCCATTCTGAGGTTCTAGATTACCGAATTGGTCAACCATTTGTTGATAATGAGCTACAATCTCATAACAAGCTATTCTGAGATTCTAGATCACTGAATCAGTGAACCTTTTGCTGATAATGAGCTACAATCTCATAACAAGCCATTCTAAGATTCTAGATCACCTAATCGGTCAACCGTTCATTGATAATGAGCTACAATCTCATAACTAGTCATTTTGAGGTTCTAGATCACTGAATCAGTCAACTGTTTGCTGATAATAAGCTATAATCTCATAACAAGCCATTCAAAGGTTCTAGATCGCTGAATCAGTCAATCATTCACTAATAATGAGTTGTAATCTCATAACAAGTCATTCTGAGATTCTAGATCACTGAATCGGTCAACCGTTCATTGATAATGAGCTACAATCTCTTAACAAGTTGTTCTGAGGTTCTAGATCACTGAATCTGTCAACCGTTTGTTGATAATGAGCTTTAATCTCATAATAAGACATTCTAAGGTTCTAGATCACCGAATTGGTCAACCATTCATGGATAATGAGCTTTAATCTCATAACAAGTCATTATGAGGTTCTAGATCACCGAATCACTCAACCGTTTGATGATAATGAGCTGTAATCTCATAACAAGCCATTCTGAGGTTCTAGATCACTGAATCGGTCAACCGTTCAAAGATAATAAACTAGAATCTCATAACAAGTCATTATGAGGTTCTAAATCACTGAATCAGTCAACCATTTGCTAATAATGAGCTGTAATCTTATAACAAGCCATTCTAAGGTTCTAGATCACTGAATTTGTAACTATTCATTAATAATGAGCTATAATCTCATAACAAGTTGTTCTGAGGTTCTAGTTCACCGAATCAGTCAACCATTTGCTGATAATGAACTGTAATCTCATAACAAGCCATTCTAAGGTTCTAGATCACCAAATCGGTCAAACATTCACTGATAATGAGCTAAAATCTCATAATAAGTCATTCTAAGGTTCTAGTTCACCGAATCGGTCAACCATTTACTGATAATGAGCTGTAATCTGATAACAAGCCACTCTGGGGTTCTAGATCGCTGAATCGGTCAACTGTTTGCTAATAATGAGCTACAATCTCATAACAAGCCATTCTAAGATTCTAGATCCCTGACTCTGTCAACCGTTCATTGAGAACTGAGGTTCTAGATCACCGAGTCAGTCAAATGTTTGCTGATAATAAGCTATAATTTCATAACAAATAGTTCTGAGGTTCTAGATCGTCGAATCGGTCAACTGTTCATTGATAATGAGTTGTAATCTCATAACAAGCTATTTTGAGGTTCTAGATCACTTAATCAGTCAATTGTTTGTTGTTAATGAGATGTAATCTCATAATAAGCCATTCTGAGGTTCTAGATCACTGAATCATTCAACCATTTGCTGATAATGAGCCATAATCTCATAACAAGCTGTTCTAAGGTTCTAGATCACCGAATCGGTCAACCATTTGCTGATAATAAGCTGTAATCTCATAACAAGCTATTTTGAGGTTCTAGATCATTGAATCGGTCAACCATTCACTGATAATGAACTATAATCTCATAACAAGCTATTCATAGATTCTAGATCACTGAATCAGTCAACCGTTCATTGAAAATGAGCTACAATCTCATAACAAGACATTTTGAGGTTCTAGATCACTGAATCAGTCAACTGTTTGCTGATAATGAGCTATAATCTCATAAAAAACCATTCTGAGGTTCTTGATCACCGAATCATTCAACCGTTCACTGATAATGAGCTGTAATCTTAGAACAAGCCATTCTGAGGTTCTAGATCACCGAGTCAGTTAATCATTTGCTGATAATGAGCTCTAATCTCATAACAAGCCATTTTGAGGTTCTAGATCACCGAATAGATCAACTATTCACTGATAATGAGCTACAACCTCATAATAAGCCATACTAAGGTTCTAGATTGCCGAATCAGTCAACCATTTGTTGATAGTGAGTTGTAATCTCATAACAAGACGTTCTGAGGTTCTAGATCACAAAATTGGTCAACCATTCGCTGATAATGAGCTACAATCTCATAACAATTCATTCTAAAATTCTAGATTGCCGAATTGGTCAACTGTTTGCTGATAATGAGATGTAATCTCATAACAAGCCATTCTAAGGTTTTAGATCACCAAATTGATCAATCGTTCACTGATAATGAGTTGTAATATCATAACAAGCCATTCTGAAGTTCTAGATTGCCAATCGGTCAACCATTTGCTGATAATGAGCTATAATCTCATAATAAGTCATTCTGAGGTTCTAGATCACCGAATCGGTCAACCATTCACTGATAATGAGCTACAATCCCACAACAAGCTATTCTGAGATTCTAGATCAATGAATCAGTCAACTGTTCACTGATAATAAGCTACAATCTCATAACAAGTCATTCTGAGGTTCTAGATCGCTGAATCAGTCAACCATTTGCTGATAATGAGCTGTAATCTCATAACAAGTTGTTCTGAGGTCAACCATTCCCTAATAATGAGCTATAATATCATAACAAGTCATTTTGAGATTCTAGATCACTGAATTGGTCAACCATTCACTGATAATGAGCTATAATCTCATAACAAGTTGTTTTGAGATTCTAGATCACTAAATCACTCAACCATTTGTTGATAATGAGCTGTAATCTGATAATAAGTCGTTCTAAGGTTCTAGATCGCTGAATTGATCAACCGTTCACTGATAATGAGCTGTAATCTCATAATACACCATTCTTAGGTTCTAGATCATCAAATCAGTCAATCATTTTCTAATAATGAGCTATAATCTCATAACAATTTGTTCTGAGGTTCTAGATCACCGAATCAGTCAAATATTCACTGATAATGAGCTATAATCTCATAACAAGTCATTCTGAGGTTCTAGATCACTAAATCAGTCAACCAGTTGCTAATAATGAGCTATAATCTCATAACAAGCCATTCTAAGGTTCTAGATCACCGAATCGGTCAACCATTCACTGATAATGAGCTACAATCTCATAACAAGCCATTCTGAGATTCTAGATCATTGAATCGGTCAATCGTTTGCTGATAATAAGCTACAATCTCATAAAAAGTCATTCTTAGGTTCTAGATCGTTGAATTGGTCAACTATTTGCTGATAATGAGCTGTAATCTCACAACAAGTCATTCTGAGGTTCTAGATCGCCAAATCAGTCAACCGTTTGCTGATAATGAGCTGTAATCTCATAACAAGCCATTTTGAGGTTCTAGATCACTGAATCGGTCAACCATTCATTGATAATAAGCTTTAATCTTATAACAAGCCATTCTAAGGTTCTAGATCGCTGAATTAGTCAACCATTTTCTAATAATGAGCTGTAATCTCATTGCAAGCCGTTCTGAGGTTCTAGATCATCGAATCGGTCAACCATTTATTGATAATGAGCTACAATCTCATAACAAGTCATTCTGAGGTTCTAGATCCCTGAATCGGTCAACTGTTTGCTGATATTGAGCTGTAATCTCATAAAAAGCCATTTTGAGGTTCTAGATCGTTGAATCAGTCAACTATTCGCTAATAATGAGCTACAATCTCATAACAAGCCATTTTGAGATTCTAGATCGCCAAATCGGTCAACTGTTCACTGATAATGAGCTACAATCTCATAACAAGTCATTCTGAGGTTATAGATGGCTGAATCGATCAACTGTTTGCTGATAATGAGTTGTAATCTCATAACAAGCCGTTCTAAGGTTCTAGATCACCGAATCAGTCAACTGTTCATTGATAATGAGTTGTAATCTCATAACAAGTCATTCTAGGATTTTAGATCACCAAATCAGTCAACCATTCACTGATAACGATCTACAATCTCATAAAAAGTCATTCTGAGGTTCTAGATAGCCAAATCGGTCAACCATCTACTGATAATGAGCTGTAATCTCATAACAAGCCATTCTAAAGTTCTAGAATACCGAATCAGTGAACCATTCACTGATAATGAGCTACAATCTCATAAGAAGTTGTTGTGAGGTTCTAGATCACCGAATCAGTCAACCGTTTGTTGATAATAAGCTCTAATCTCATAATAAGTTATTATGAGGTTCTAGATCACCGAATGAGTCAACCACTCACTAATAATGAGCTATAGTCTCATAACAAGTCATTCTGAGATTCTAGATCACCGAATCCGTCAATCATTCACTGATAATGTGCTACAATCTCATAAGAAGTCATTCTGAGGTTCTAGATCACCAAATCGATTAACTATTCATTGATAATAAGCTACAATCTCATAAAAAGTTGTTCTAAGGTTCTAGATTGTCGAATTGATCAACAGTTTGCTAATAATGAGGTTTAATCTCATAAAAAGCCTTTCTGAGGTTCTAGATCACCGAATTGGTCAACCATTTGCTGATAATGAGCTATAATCTCATAACAAGTCATTCTGAGGTTCTAGATCACCGAATCTATCAACCATTCACTGATAATGAGCTGTAATCTCATAACAAGTCATTCTGAGATTCTAGATCACTGAATTGGTCAACTATTCACTGAAAATGAGCTACAATCTCATAACAAGTCCTTTTGAGGTTTTAGATTTTTGAATCGGTCAACCGTTTGCTGATAATGAGTTGTAATCTCATAACAAGCCGTTCTGAGGTTCTAGATTGCCAAATCAGTCAACCGTTACTGATAATGAGCTGTAATCTCATAACAAGTCATTTTAAAGTTCTAGATCACTGAATCAGTCAACCATTTGTTGATAATGAGTTGTAATCTCATAACAAGCCATTTTGAGGTTCTAGATCACCAAATCATTCAACCATTCACTGATAATGATCAACAATCTCATAACAAGCCGTTCTAAGATTTTAGATCACTAAATCGGTCAATGGTTTGCTAATAATGAGCTTTAATCTCATAATAAACCATTCTGATGTTCTAGATCACCAAATCAGTCAACCGTTCACTGATAATGAGCTACAATCTAATAACAAGCCATTCTAAGATTCTAGACCATCGAATCGGTCAACCGTTTACTGATAATGAGCTACAATCTCATAACAAGTCATTCTGAGGTTCTAGATCACTAGATCAGTCAATCATTTGCTGATAATGAGCTCTAATCTCATAATAATCCATTCTGAGGTTCTAGATCACTGAATCAGTCAACTATTTGTTGATAATGAGCTGTAATCTCATAACAAGCCATTCTGAGGTTCTAGATTACCAAGTCGGTTAACTGTTCGCTGATAATGACCTACAATCTCATAACAAGTTCTTCTAAGATTCTAGATCATCAAATCAATCAACCACTGACTGATAATGAGCTACAATCTTATAATAAGTCATTCTAAGGTTCTAGATCACCGAATCGATCAACCATTTGCTGATAATGAGCTGTAATCTCATAACGAGTCATTCTGAGTTTCTAGATTGGCAAATCGGTCAACCATTCACTGATAATGAGCTGTAATCTTATAACATGCTGTTATAAGATTCTTGATCATCGAATTGGTCAACAGTTCACTGATAATGAGCTGTAATCTCATAACAAGCCATTCTGAGATTCTAGATTGCCAAATCAGTCAACCATTCACTGATAATGAGATATAGTCTCATAACAAGCTATTCTGAGGTTCTAGATCATCGAGGCGATCAACCATTTACTGATAATGAGCTATAATCTCATAACAAGCTATTTTGAGGTTCTAGATTGCTGAATCGGTCAACCGTTTGCTAATAATGAGCTACAATCTCATAACAAGTTGTACTGAGGTTCTAGATCATTGAATCAGTCAACCATTTGCTAATAATGAGCTATAATCTCATAACAAGTCATTTTGAGGCTCTATATCATCGAATCGATCAATCATTCACTAATAATGAGCTACAATCTCATAACAAGCCTTTTTGAGATTCTAGATCGCTGAATTGGTCAACCGTTCGCTGATAATGAGCTACAATCTCATAGCAAGTCATTCTAAGGTTCTCGATCACCGAATTGGTCAATCATTTACTAATAATGAGCTAAAATCTCATAACAAGCCATTCTAAGGTTCTAGATCATCGAATCGGTCAACCATTCACTGATAATGAGTTGCAATCTCATAACAAGTCATAATGAGATTCTAGATCGCTGAATCGGTCAACCATTCACTGATAATGAGCTACAATCTCATAAAAAGTCATTCTAAGGTTCTAGATCGCTGAATTGGTCAACTGTTTGCTGATAATGAGCTATAATCTCATAACAAGCTGTTCTGAGGTTCTAGATTGCTGAATCAGTTAACTGTTCACTGATAATAAGCTGTAATCTCATAACAAGCCATTCTGAGGTTTTAGATCACCGAATCAGACAACCATTTGCTGATAATGAGCTGTAATCTAATAACAAGCTGTTCTAAGGTTCTAGATTGCCGAATTGATCAACTGTTCACTAATAATGAGATATAATCTCATAACAAGTCATTCTGAGATTCTATATCGCCAAATTGGTCAACCGTTCACTGATAATGAGCTACAATCTCATAACAAGTCATTTTGAGGTTCTAGATCACGGAATCAATCAACCATTTGCTAATAATGAGCTGTAATCTCATAACAAGCTATTTTGAGGTTCTAGATCACCAAATCGGTCAACTATTTGCTGATAATGAGCTCTAATCTCATAACAAGCCATTATGAGGTTCTAGATCACCGAATCAGTCAACTTTTCATTGATAATGAGCTACAATCTCATAACAAGTCATTCTAAGATTCTAGATCGCTGAATCGGTCAACCATTCACTAATAATGAGCTACAATCTCATAACAAGTCATTCTAAGGTTCTAGATCACCGAATCGGTCAACCGTTTGTTGATAATGAGCTATAATCTAATAACAAGACGTTCTGAGGTTCTAGATCACCGAATCGGTCAACTATTTGTTGATAATGTGCTGTAATCTCATAACAAGCCATTCTGAGGTTATAGATCACCAAATTGGTCAACCATTCACTGATAATGAGCTGTAATCTCATATCAAGTCATTCTGAGGTTCTAGATCGCCAAATCAGTCAACTATTTTCTTATAATGAGCTGTAATCTCATAACAAGCCATTCTGAAGTTCTAGATCACTGAATCAGTCAATTATTCACTGATAATGGGCTGTAATCTCATAACAAGCCATTCTGAGGTTATAGATCACCAAATTGGTCAACCATTCGCTGATAATGAGCTGTAATCTCATAATAAGCTATTCTAAAAATTTTGATCGCTGAATTGGTCAACCGTTCCTTGATAATGAGCTGTAATCTCATAACAAGTTGTTCTAAGATTCTAGATCATCAAATCGGTCAACCATTTGCTGATAATGTGTTATAATCTCATAACAAGCCATTCTGAGGTTCTAGATCGCTGAATCATTCAACCGTTTGCTGATAATGAGCTGTAATCTCATACAAGCCATTCTGAGGTTCTAGAATGCCAAATTGGTCAATTGTTCGCTAATAATGAGCTACAATCTCATAACAAGCCATTCAGAAGTTCTAGATCACCAAATCAGTCAACCATTTGTTGATAATGAGCTATAATCCCATAACAAGTCAATCTGAGGTTCTAGATCGCTGGATCGGTCAATCATTTGTTGATAATGAGTTGCAATCTCATAACAAGCCATTCTAAGGTTCTAGATCACCAAATCAGTCAACCTTTCATTGATAATGAGTTGTAATCTCATAACAAGTCATTCTCACATTCTAGATTGTCGAATCGGTCAACCGTTCGCTGATAATGAGCTTCAATCTCATAACAAGCCATTCTGAGATTCTAGATCACCAAATTAGTCAACTGTTCATTGATAATGAGCAACAATCTCATAACAAGTCATTCTGAGGTTCTAGATCACCGAATCGGTCAATCATTTACTGATAATGAGCTACAATCTCATAACAATCTGTTCTAAGGTTCTAGATCACTGAATCGATCAACCATTTGCTGACAATGAGCTGTAATCTCATAACAAGCTATTCTAAGGTTCTAGATCACTGAATCAGTCAACCTTTCAGTGATAATGAGCTACAATCTCATAACAAGCCATTCTAAGATTCTAGATCACCGAATAGGTAAACTGTTTGCTGATAATGAGCTATAATCTCATAACAAGCCATTCTAAGGTTCTAGATCAATAAATCGGTCAACCATTCGTTGATAATGAGTTGTAATCTCATAATAAGCCATTCTAAGGTTCTAGACCACTGAATCGGTCAACTATTTGCTGATAATGAGCTATAATCTCATAACAAGCCATTTTGAGGTTCTAGATCGCCGAATCGGTCAACCGTTCATTGATAATGAGATACAATCTCATAACAGGTCATTATGAGATTCTAGATTGCTGAATCGGTCAACTATTCACTAATAATAAGCTATAATCTTATGACAAGTCATTCTAATATTCTAGATTGCCGAATTGGTCAACCATTCACTAATAATGAGCTACAATCTCATAACAAGTCATTCTGAGGTTCTAGATCACCGAATCAGTCAACTTTTTGCTGATAATGAGATGTAATCTTATAACAAGCCATTTTGAGGTTCTAGATCACCGAATCGGTCAACCGTTCGCTGATAATGAGCTATAATCTCATAACAAGTCATTCTGAGATTCTAGATCGCCGACTCGGTCAATCATTTGTTGCTAATGAGCTGCAATCTCATAACAAGCCATTCTGACGTTCTAGAGAGCCAAATCGGTCAACTATTTGCTGACAATGAGCTGTAATATCCTAACAAGCCATTCTGAGGTTCTACATCACCGAATCGATCAACCATTCACTGATAATGAGCTGTAATCTCATAACAAGCCACTATGAGATTCTTGATCACTGAATCAGTCAACTGTTTACTGATAATGAGCTGTAATCTCATAATAAGACATTCTAAGATTCTAGATCACCGAATCAGTCAACCCTTCACTGATAATGAGCTGTAATCTCATAACAAGCCATTCTGAAGTTTTAGATCACTGAATCAATCAACCTTTCAATCATAATGAGCTACAATCTCATAACAAGTCATTCTAAGATTCTAGATTGCCGAATTGCTCAACCATTCACTAATAATGAGCTATAATCTCATAACAAGCCATTATGAGGTTCTAGATCACCAAATTAGTCAACCGTTTGCTGATAATGAGCTATAATCTCATAACAAGCCATTCTAAGGTTCTAGATCACTGAATCGGTCAACCATTCACTGATAATGAGCTATAATCTCATAACAAGCTATTCTAAGATTCTAGATTGCTGACTCGGTCAACCGTTCATTGATAATTAGCTACAATCTCTTAACAAGTCATTCTGAGGTTCTAGATCACCGAATAGGTCAACCATTTGCTGATAATAAGTTGTAATCTCATAACAAGCCATTCTCAGGTTCTAGATTGCCAAATTGGTCAACCGTCCACTGATAATGTGTTGTAATCTCATAACAAGCTATTCTAAGGTTTTAGATCACTGAATCGGTCAACTGTGTGCTTATAATGAGCTGTAATCTCATAACAAGCTATTTTGAGGTTCTAGATCACCGAATCGGTCAACCATTCACTAATAATGAGCTATAATATCCTAACAAGCCATTCTGAGGTTCTAGATCGTTGAATCGGTCAACCATTCACTGATAATGAGCTATAATCTCATAACAAGCCATTTTGAGGTTCTAGATCACTGAGTCAGTCAACCTTTCACTGATAATAAGCTACAATCTCATAACAAGTCATTCTAAGATTCTAGATCACTGAATTAGTCAATTATTCACTAATAATGAGCTACAATCTCATAATAAGTCATTCTGAGGTTCTAGATCACCAAATCAGTCAACCATTTGCTGATAATGAGCTGTAATCTCATAACAAGCTATTTTGAGGTTCTAGATCACCGAATCGGTCAACCGTTCACTGATAATGAGCTATAATTTCATAACAAGCCATTCTGAGATTCTAGATCACCAAATTAGTCAACCATTCATTGATAACGAGCTACAATCTCATAACAAGTCATTCTGAGGTTTTAGATCACTAAATCGGTCAACCTTTTGCTGATAATGAGCTATAATCTCATAACAAGCCGTTCTGAGGTTCTAAATCACCGAATCGGTCAACCGTTCACTAATAATGAGATGTAATCTCATAACAAGTCATTCTGAGATTTTAGATCACCGAATCGGTCAACCATTTGCTGATAATGAGTGACAATCTCATAACAAGTCATTATGAGGTTCTAGATTGCTGAATCATTCAACCATTTGCTGATAATGAGCTGTAATCTCATAACAAGCTATTCTGAGGTTCTAGATTGCTGAATCAGTCAACCATTTACTGATAATGAGTTGTAATCTCATAACAAGCCATTTTGAGGTACTAGATTATCAAATTGGTCAACCATTTGCTAATAATGAGTTACAATCTCATAACAAGCCGTTCTAAGATTCTAGATCATCGAATCAGTCAACCGTTTGCTGATAATGAGCTACAATATCATAACAAGTCATTCTGAGGTTCTAGATCGCCGAATCAGTCAACCGTTTGCTGATAATGAACTGTGATCTCATAATAAGCTATTTTGAGGTTTTAGATCACTAAATCGGTTAACCGTTCACTAATAATGAGGAGTAATCTCATAACAAGCCATTTGCTAATAATGAGCTATAATCTCATAACAAGTCATTCTAAGGTTCTAGATCACTAAATCAGTCAACTATTCGCTCATAATGAGCTACAATCTCATAACAAGCCGTTCTAAGGTTCTAGATCGCATAATCGGTCAACCGTTTGTTGATAATGAGCTATAATGTCATAACAAGCCATTCTTAGGTTCTAGATTGCCGAATCGGTCAACCATTTGCTGATAATGAGTTGTAATCTCATAACAAGCCATTATGAGATTCTAGATCATTGAATCGGTCAACCGTTCACTTATAATGAGCTACAATCTCATAACAAGTCATTCTGAGGTTCTAGATAGCTGAATCGGTCAACTGTTTGCTGATAATGAGCTACAATATCATAACAAGTCATACTGAGGCTCTAGATCGCTGAATCAGTCAACCGTTTGCTGATAATGAGCTGTGATCTTATAACAAGCTGTTCTGAGGTTCTAGATCATTGAATTAGTTAACCGTTCACTGATAATGAGCAGTAATCTCATAACAAGCTATTTTGATATTCTAGATCATCAAATCTGTCAACCATTTGCTAATAATGAGCTGTAATCTCATAACATGTCATTCTGAAGTTCTAGATCACCAAATCAGTCAACTGTTCACTCATAATGAGTTACAATCTCATAACAAACCATTCTGAGGTACTAGATCACAGAATCGGTCAACTATTTGTTGATAATGAGCTATAATGTCATAACAAGCCAGTCTGAGGTTCTAGATTGCCAAATCAGTCAACCATTTGCTGATAATGAGCTATAATCTCATAACAAGCCATTCTAAGATTCTAGATCATTGAATCGGTCAACCATTCACTGATAATGAGCTACAATCTCATAACAAGTCATTCTAAGGTTCTAGATCATGAAATTATTCAACCGTTTGCTGATAATGAGTTGTAATGTCATAACAAGCCATCCTGAGGTTCTAGATTGCTGAATTGGTCAGCCATTCGCTAATAATGAGCTGTAATCTCATAACAAGCCATTTTGAGATTCTAGATCACCAAATCAGTCAACCGTTCACTGATAATGAGCTGTAATCTCATAACAAGTTGTTTTGAGGTTCTAGATCGCTAAATCGATAAACCATTTGCTAATAATGAGCTATAATCTCATAACAAGCCATTCTAAGGTTCTACATTGTCAAATCGGTCAACTATTTGCTAATAATGAGCTACAATCTCATAATAAGTCATACTGAGGTTCTAGATCACTAAATCGGTCAACCATTTGCTAATAATGAGCTATAATCTCATAACAAGTCATTTTGAGGTTTTAGATCATTGAATCGGTCAACTGTTCATTGATAATGAGCTACAATCTCATAACAAGTCATTCTGAGATTCTAAATCACTGAATCAGTCAACCGTTCACTGATAATGAGCTACAATCTCATAACAAGTCATTCTAAGGTTCTCGATCACCGAATCGGTCAACTGTTTGCTGATAATGAGCTAAAATTTCATAACAAGCCATTCTAATGTTCTAGATCACTGAATTAGTCAACCATTCACTAATAATGAGCTGTAATCTCATAACAAGTTATTCTAAGATTCTAGATCACCGAATCAGTCAACCATTCACTGATAATGAGCTACAATCTCATAACATGTCATTCTAAGGTTCTAGATCACCGAATTGGTCACCCGTTTGTTGATAATGAGCTGTAATCTCATAACAAGCCATTCTAAGGTTCTACATCGCCGAATCAGTCAATTGTTCACTGATAATGAGCTCTATTCTTATAACAAGAAATTCTGAGGTTCTAGATCACTGAATCAGTCAACCATTCACTGATAATGAGCTGTAATCTCATAACAAGCCATTATGAGATTCTTGATTGCTGAATCGGTCAACCATTCACTGATAATGAGTTGTAATATCATAACAAGGCATTCTAAGATTCTAGATCATCGAATCGGTCAATCGTTTGTTGATAATATGTTGTAATCTCATAACAAGCCATTCTAAGGTTCTAGATCCCTAAATCGGTCAACCGTTTGCTGATCATGAGGTGTAATCTCATAACAAGCTATTCTAAGGTTCTAGATCACCAAATCGGTCAACTATTTGCTAATAATGAGCTACAATCTCATAACAAGCCATTCGGAGGTTCTAGATCACCAAATCGGTCAACCGTTTGCTAATAATGAGCTATAATCTCATAACAAGTCATTCTCAAGTTCTAGATCACTGAATCGGTCAATCGTTTGTTGATAATGAGCTGCAATCTCATAACAAGTCATTCTAAGGTTCTAGATCACTGAATCGGTCAACCGTTAGATGATAATGAGTTGTAATCTCATAACAAGTCATTCTGACATTCTAGATCGTGAATCGGTCAACCGTTCACTGATAATGAGCTTCAATCTCATAACAAGCCATTCTGAGATTCTAGATCGCTGAATCGGTTAACCATTATCTGATAATGAGCTACAATCTCATAACAAGTCATTCTGATATTCTAGATCACCGAATCGGTCAACCGTTTGCTGATAATGAGCTATAATCTCATAACAAGCCTTTCTAAGGTTTTAGATCACCGAATCGGTCGACTGTTTGCTAATAATGAGCTATAATCTCATACCAAGTCATTCTGAGATTCTAGATCGCCGAATTGGTCAACTGTTCACTGATAATGAGCTACAATCTCATAACAATTCATTCTAAGCTTCTAGATCGTTGAATAGGTCAAGCATTTGCTGATAATGAGCTGTAATCTCATAATAAGCCATTCTAAGGTTCTTGATCACTGAATCGGTCAACTGTTGACTGATAATGAGCTGTAATCTCATAATAAGCCATTCTAAGGTTCTAGATCGCTGAATCAGTCATCCATTTGCTGAGAATGAGCTATAATCTCATAATAAGCTGTTCTAAGGTTCTAGATCACCGAATCGGTCAATCATTCGCTGATAATGAGCTACAATCTCATAACAAGTCATTATGAGATTCTAAATCACTGAGTCGGTCAACTATTCACTGATAATGAGCTATAATCTCATGACAAGTCATTTTGAGGTTCTCGATCATTGAATCGGTCAATCATTTGATGATAATGAGTTGTAATCTCATAACAAACTATTCTAAAGTTCTAGATCACTGAATCGGTCAACCATTTGCTGATAATGAGCTGTAACCTCATAACAAGCCATTCTGAGGTTCTAGATTGCTGAATCGGTCAACCTTTCTGTGATAATGAGCTATAATCTCATAACAAGCCATTTTGAAATTCTAGTTCGTTGAATTGGTCAACCATTCACTAATAATGAGCTACAATATCATAACAAGTCATTCTGAGGTTCTAAATTGCCGAATCAGTCAACCATTTGGTAATAATGAGTTGTAATCTCATAACAAGCCATTCTGAGGTTCTAAATGACCGAATCGGTCAATCGATAGCTGATAATGAGCTATAATCTCATAACAAGTCATTCTGAGATTCTAGATCACCGACTCAGTCAACCGTTCACTGATAATTAGCTACAATCTTATAACAAGTCATTCTGAGGTTCTAGATCGCCGAATCGGTCAACCGTTTGCTGATAATGAGTTGTAATCTCATAACAAGCTATTCTAATATTCTAGATTGCCAAATTGGTCAACTGTTCATTGATAATGAGCTACAATCTCATAACAAGTCATTCTGAGGTTCTAGATCACTGAATCGGTCAACCATTTGTTTATAATAAGCTGTAATCTCATAACAAGTCATCCTGAGGTTCTAGATAGCCGAATTGGTCAAATGTTTGCTGACAATGAGCTGTAATCTCATAACAAGCCATTCTAAGGTTCTAGATCACTGAATCAGTCAACCGTTCACTAATAATAAGCTGTAATCTCATAACAAGTCATTCTGAGATTCTTGATCGGTGAATTGGTCAACCATTTGCTGATAATGAGCTGTAATCTCATAACAAGCCATTCTGAGATTCTAGATCGCTGAATCGGTCAACCGTTCACTGATAATGAGCTGTAATCTCATAACAAGCCATTCTGAGGTTCTAGATCATCGAATAGGTCAACTGTCTGCTAATAATGAATTGTAATCTTATAATAAACCATTCTAAGGTTGTAGATCATCGAATCGGTCAACCATTCTCTAATAATGAGCTACATTCTTGTAACAAGCCATTCTGAGGTTTTACATCATCAAATTAGTCAATCATTTGCTGATAATGAGCTATAATCTCATAACAAGTCATTCTAAGGTTCTAGATCATTGAATCAGTCAACCGTTCACTGATAATGAGCTACAATCTCATAACAAGTCATTCTGAGATTCTACATTGCCGAATCAGTCAATCGTTCACTGATAATGAGCTATAATCTCATAACAAGTTGTTCATAGGTTCTAGATCATAGAATCTTTCAACTGTTTGCTAATAATGAGCTGTAATCTCATAACAAGCCATTCTGAGGTTTTAGATCATCAAATTGGTCAACCATTCACTGATAATGAGCTATAATCTTATAACAAGCCATTCTGAGGTTCTAGATCACTGAGTTGGTCAACCTTTCAATGATAATGAGCTACAATCTCATAACAAGCTGTTCTAAGATTCTAGATCGCTAAATTGGTCAATTATTCACTAATAATGAGCTACAATTTCATAACAACTCATTCTGAGGTTTTAGATCACCAAATTTGTCAACCGTTTGCTAATAATGAGTTGTAATCTCATAATAAGCCATTCTGAGGTTCTAGATCATTGAATCAGACAACCGTTCACTGATAATGAGCTGTAATCTCATAACAGGCCATTTTGAGATTCTAGATCACCAAATCGGTCAACCATTCATTGATAATGAGCTACAATCTCTTAACAAGTCATTCTAAGGTTCTAGATCACTAAATCGGTCAACCTTTTGCTGATAATGAAGTGTAATCTCATAACAAGCCATTTTGAGGTTCTAGATCGCCAAATCGGTCAACCGTTCACTGATAATGAGCTGTAATCTCATAATAAGTCATTCTGAGATTCTAGATCACTGAATCAGTCAACCATTCGCTAATAATGAGTTACAATCTCATAACAATTCATTCTGAGGTTTTAGATCGCCGAATTGGTCAACTGTTTGCTGATAATGAGTTGTAATCTCATAACAAGCCATTTTAAGGTTCTACATCACTGAATCAGTCAACCGTTTGCTGGTAATTAGTTATAATCTCATAACAAGGCATTCTAAGGTTCTAGATTGTCAAATCGGTCAACTGTTTGCTAATAATGAGCTGTAATCTCATAACAAGTCATGTTGAGGTTCTAGATCACCGATTCGGTCAACTATTCACTCATAATTAGCTACAATCTCATAACAAGCCATTCTGAGGTTCTAGATCACATAATCGGTCAACCATTTGCTGATAATGAGTTGTAATGTCATAACAACCCGTTCCAAGGTTCTAGATTGCTGAATCGGTCAACCATTTGCTGACAATGAGCTGTAATCTCATAACAAGTCATTCTGAGGTTCTAGATTGCCAAATCGGTCAACCGTTTGCTTATAATGCACTGTAATCTAATAACAAGTCATTCTGAGATTCTAGATTGTCGAATCGGTCAACCGTTCACTGATAATGAGTTTTTATCTCATAACAAGTTATTTTGAGGTTCTAGATCACCGAATTGGTCAACCATTCACTGATAATGAGCTACAATCCCATAACAAGCCATTCTAAGATTTTAGATCACTGAATCGGTCAACCATTCGCTGATAATGAGCTACAATCTCATAACAAGTCCTTCTGAGATTCTAGATCGCCAAATCGGTCAACCATTTGTTGATAATGAGCTATAATCCCATAACAAGTCATTCTGAGGTTCTAGATCACTGAATCGGTTAATTGTTCACTGATAATGAGCTACAATCTCATAACAAGCCATTCTAAGATTCTAGATTGCCAAATTGGTCAACTATTTGTTGATAATGAGCTACAATCTCATAACAAGCTATTCTAAGGTTCTAGATCACCGAATCGGTCAACCGTTTGCTGATAATGAGCTACAATCTCATAACAAACTGTTCTGATTTTTTAGATCGTCAAATTGGTTAATCATTTGTTGATAATGAGCTGTAATCTCATAACAAGCCATTCTGAGGTTCTAGATCGCCAAATCGGTCAACCATTTGCTGATAATGAGCTACAATATCATAACAAGCCATTATGAGATTCTAGATCACTAAATCGGTCAATCATTCGTTGATAATGAGTTATAATCTCATAACAAGCTGTTCTAAGGTTCAAGATCACTGAATCAGTCAACCATTCACTAATAATGAGCTACAATCTCATAACAAGCCATTCTAAGATTCTAGATCACTGAATCGGTCAACCATTCGCTGATAATGAGCTATAATCTCATCACAAGTCATTGTGAGGTTCTAGATCACCAAATCGGTCAACCGTTTGCTGATAATGAGCTGCAATCTCATAACAAGCCATTTTGAGGTTCTAGATCACCAAATCAGTCAACCGTTCATTGATAATGAGCTATAATCTCATAATAAGATATTCTCAGATTCTAGATCGCCAAATCAGTCAACCATTCACTAATAATGACCTATAATCTCATAACAAGCCATTTTAAGGTTCTAGATCACCGAATCGGTCAACCATTTGTTGGTAATGAGTTATAATCTCATAACAAGCCATTTTAAGGTTCTAGATCACTGAATCAGTCAACCATTTGCTAATAAAGAGATGTAATCTCATAACAAGCCATTTTGAGGTTCTAGATTGCCGAATTAGTCAACCAGTCACTGATAATGAGCTATAATCTCATAACAAGCCATTCTGAGGTTCTACATCACTAAATCGGTCAACCATTTGCTGATAATGAGCTATAATCTCATAACAAGTTGTTTTGAGGTTCTAGATCACCAAATCGGTCAGCCATTCACTGATAATGAGCAACAATCTCATAATAAGATGTTTTAAGATTGTAGATCACCGAATTGGTCAACCATTCACTGATAATGAGCTACAATATCTTAACAAGTCATTCTGAGGTTCTAGATCACCAAATTGGTCAACCGTTTGCTGATAATGAGTTGTAATCTCATAATAAGCCATTCTAAAGTTCTAAATCGATGAATAAGTCAACTATTTGTTGATAATGACCTGTAATCTCATAACAAGTTGTTATGAGGTTCTAGATCATCGAATCGGTCAACTATTTGCTGATAATGATTTGTAATTCATAATAAGCCATTTGTAGGTTCTAGATCATTGAATCGGTCAACCGTTCACTGATAATGAGCTACAATCTCATAACAAGCCATTCTAAGGTTCTAGATCACCAAATCGGTCAACCATTTACTGATAATGAGCTACAATCTCATAACAAGTTGTTCTGAGGTTCTAGATCACCAAATTGGTCAACTATTTGCTAATAATTAGCTATAATCTCATAACAATCCATTCTGAGTTTCTAGATCGTTGAATCGGTCAACTATTTACTGATAATGAGCTATAATCTCATAACAAGCCATTCTAAGGTTCTAGATCACTGAATTGGTCAACCGTTTGCTGATAATGAGCTATAATCTCATAACAAGCCATTCTGAGGTTCTAGATCATTGAATCGGTCAACCATTCGCTGATAATGAGCTATAATCTCATAATAAATCATTATGAGATTCTAGATCACCAAATCGGTCAACCGTTCACTGATAATGAGCTATAATCTTATAACAATTCATTCTGACGGTCTAGATCACTGAATCAGTCAACTGTTTACTGATAATGAGCTGTAATCTCATAACAAGCCATTCTGATGTTCTAGATCACCAAATCGGTAAACCATTCACTGATAACGAGCTGTAATCTCATAACAAGCCATTCTGAGATTCTAGATCACCGAATCTGTCAACCGTTCACTGATAATGAGCTACAATTGCATAACAAGTCATTCAGAGGTTCTAGATCACCGAATCGGTCAACCCTTTGCTGATAATGAGCTACAATCTCATAACAAGCTATTCTGAGGTTCTAGATCGTCGAATCGGTCAACTATTTGTTGATAATGAGTTGTAATCTCATAATAAGCCATTCTAAAGTTCTAGCTCGCTGAATCGGTCAACCATTCCCTGATAATGAGCTACAATCTCATAACAAGCCATTCTGAGATTCTAGATAACCGAATCAGTCAACCGTTCACTGATAATGACCTACAATCTCATAACAAGTCATTCTGAGGTTCTAGATCGCCGAATCGATCAACTATTTGTTGATAATGAGTTGTAATCTCATAACAAGCCATTCTGAGATTCTAGATTGCCAAATCGGTCAACCATTCATTGATAATGAGCTATAATCTCATAACAAGTCATTCTGAGGTTCTAGATCATCGAATCAGTCAACCATTTGCTGAAAATGAGCTGTTATCTCATTACAAGCCACTCTGAGGTTTTAGATCACTAAATCAGTCAATTGTTCACTGATAATGAGCTGTAATCTCATAACAAGCCATTCTGTGGTTCTAGATTACCGAATCAGTCAACTGTTTGCTTATAATGAGCTGTAATCTCATGACAAGCTGTTCTGAGGTTCTTGATCACTGAATCGGTCAACTGTTCACTGATAATGAGCTACAATCTCATAACAAGTTGTTCTGAGGTTCTAGATCACCAAATTGGTCAACTATTTGTTGATAATGAGCTGTAATCTCATAACAAGCCATTTTGAGGCTCTAGATTGCCGAATCGGTTAACCATTCACTAATAATGAGCTATAATCTCATAATAAGCCATTCTAAGGTTCTAATTTGCAAAATTGGTCAACTATTTTGTGATAATGAGCTGTAATCTTATAACAAGCTATTCTGAGGTTCTAGATCACCGAATCGGTCAACCGTTCACTGATAATGAGCTACAATCTCATAACAAGCCATTCTGAGATTCTAGATCACCGAATCGGTCAACCGTTCACTGATAATGAGTTACAATCTCATAACAAGTCATTCTTAGGTTTTAGATCACAGAGTCAGTCAATAGTTTGTTGATAATGAGCTATAATCTCATAACAAGTCGTTCTGAGGTTCTAGATCGCTAAATCGGTCAACTGTTTGCTAATAATGAGCTGTAATCTCATAACAAGTCATTTTGAGGTTCTAGATCACCGAATCGGTCAACTGTTTGCTGATAATGAGCTATAATCTCATAACAAGCCATTCTAAGATTCTAGATCACCGAATCGGTGAACCATTTTCTGATAATAAGCTGTAATCTCATAACAAGTCATTCTGAGATTCTAGATTGCCAAATCGGTCAACCGTTTGCAAATAATGAGCTACAATCTCATAACAAGTCATTCTGAGGTTGTAGATCGCCGAATCGGTCAACCATTTTTTGATAATGAGCTACAATCTTATAAAAAGTCATTCTGAGGTTCTAGATCACCGATTCAGTTAATCATTTGCTGATAATGAGCTGTAATTTTATAATAAGCTGTTCTAAGGTTCTAGATCACCAAATCAATCAACTGTTTGCTAATAATTAGCTACAATCTCATAACAAGCCATTCTGAGATTCTAGATCACCGAATCGGTCAACTATTCACTGATAATGAGTTGTAATCTCATAACAAGCCATTCTAAGGTTCTAGATCGCTAAATTGATCAATTGTTTCTTGATAATGAGCTACAATCTCATAACAAGTCGTTCTCAGGTTCTAGATCACCAAATCAGTCAATCATTTGCTGATAATGAGCTATAATCTCATAACAAGTCATTCTGAGGTTCTAGATCACCGAATCAGTCAACCATTCACTGATTATGAGTTTTAATCTCATAACAAGTCATTCTAAGGTTCTAGATTGCCAAATCAGTCAACCATTCACTGATAATGAGCTCTAATCTCATAACAAGCCACTATGAGATTCTAGATCGCGGAATCGGTCAACCATTCACTAATAACAAGCTACAAGCACATAACAAGTCATTCTGAGGTTCTAGATCATCGAATCAGTCAACCATTTGCTGATAATGAGCTGTAATCTCATAAAAAGCCATTCTAAGGTTCTAGATCACTAAATCAGTCAACCGTTTGCTGATAATGAGCTGTAATCTCATAACAAGTTGTTATGAGGTTCTAGATCATCAAATCAGTCAACTGTTTGTTGATAATGATATATAATCTCATAACAAGCCATTCTAAGGTTCTAGATCACCGAATCAGTCAACCATTCGCTAATAATAAGCTATAATCTTGAAATAAATCATTCTGAGATTCTAGATCGCCAAATCGGTCAACCATTTGCTGATAATGAGCTATAATCTCATAACAAGACATTCTAAGGTTCTAGATCGCCAAATCAATCAACCATTTGCTGAGAATGAGTTGTAATCTCATAACAAGCCGTTCTAAGGTTCTAGATTGCCAAATTGGTCAACTGTTTGTTGATAATGAGCTGTAATCTCATAACAAGCTGTTATGAGGTTCTAGATTGCCGAATCGGTCAACCGTTCACTGATAATAAGCTATAATCTCATAACAAGCCGTTCTAAGGTTTTAGATCACCGAATCGGTCAACCATTCGCTGATAATGAGCTATAATCTCATAACAAGTCATTATAAGGTTCTAGATCGCCGAATAGGTCAACCATTTGTTGATAAGGAGCTGTAATCTCATAACAAGTCATTCTAAGGTTCTAGATCACCGAATTGGTCAACTGTTTGCTGATAAGGAGCTGTAATCTCATAACAAGCCATTCTGAGGTTCTAGATCTCTGAATCAGTCAACTATTCACTGATAATGAGCTATAATCTCATAACAAGCCATTCTGAGATTCTAGATTACCGAATCGGTCAATAGTTTGCTGATAATGAGCTCCAATCTCATAACAAGTCATTTAGAGGTTCTAGATTGCTGAATTAGTCAACCGTTTGCTGATAATGAGCTGTAATCTCATAACAAGCCGTTCTAAGGTTCTAGATCGTAGAATCAGTGAACTGTTCATTCATAATGAGCTGTAATATCATAACAAGTCATTCTAAGATTTTAGATCTCTGAATCGGTCAACCGTTCACTGATATTGAGCTACAATCTCATAACAAGTCATTGTGAGGTTCTAGATCACCGAATTGGTCAACTGTCTGCCGATAATGAGCTGTAATCTCATAAAAAGCGATTCTAGGGTTCTAGATTACCGAATTCATCAACCATTCACTGATAATGAGCTACAATCTCATAACAAGCTATTCTAAGGTTCTAGATCACCAAATCGGTCAACCATTTGCTGATAATGAGCTATAATCTCATAACAAGCTGTTCTAAGTTTCTACATCGTCGAATCAGTCAACCATTTGCTGATAATGAGCTGTAATCTCATAATAAGCCATTCTGAGGTTCTAGATCACTGAATTGGTCAACCATTCACTGATAATGAGCTACAATCTCATAACAAGCCATTCTGAGATTCTAGATCACCAAATCGATAATGAGCCGTAATCTCATAACAAGCCATTTTGAGGTTCTAAATCACTGAATCAATCAACCATTCACTGATAATGAGCTGTAATCTCATAACAATTTATTCTAAGATTCTAGATCACCGAATCGGTCAATCGTTCGCTGATAATGACCTACAATCTCATAACAAGTCATTTTAAGGTTATAGATCGCTGAATTGGTCAACCATTTGCTGATAATGAGCTGTAATCTCATAACAAGCCATTTTGTGGTTCTAGATCACTGAATCGATCAATCATTTACTGATAATGAGTTGTAATATCATAACAAGCCATTCTAAGGTTCTAGATCGCTGAATCGGTCAACCATTTGCTAATAATGAATTATAATCTCATAACAAGCCGTTCTAAGGTTTTAGATCGCCGAATCGGTCTACCGTTCACTAATAATGAGCAAGAATCTCATAACAAGCTGTTATGAGATTCTAGATCGCCGAATCAGTCAACCATTTGCTTATAATGAGTTGTAATCTTATAACAAGTCATTTTAAGGTTTTAGATCGCTGAATCGGTCAACCGTTCACTAATAATGAGCTACAATTTTATAACAAGCCATTTTGAGATTCTAGATCGCCGAATCGGTCAACCATTCACTGATAATGAGCTACAATCTTATAACAAGTCATTCTAAGGTTCTAGATCACCAAATCAGTCAACTGTTTGTTGATAATGAGCAGTAATCTCATAACAAGCCGTTCTGAGGTTCTAGATCACCGAATCGATTAATCGTTTGCTGATAATGAGCTTTAATCACATAACAAGTCATTCTGAGATTCCAAATTGCCAAATTAGTCAACCGTTCACTGATAATGAGCTGCAATCTCATAACAAGTCATTTTGAGGTTCTAGATCGCCAAATCGGTCAACCATTTATTGATAATGAGCTATAATCTCATAACAAGCTGTGCTAAGTTTCTAGATGACCGAATCAGTCAACTGTTTGCTGATAAGGAGCTGTAATCTCATAACAAGTCATTCTAAGGTTCTAGATTGCCGAATCAGTCAACCATTCATTGATAATGAGTTGTAATCTCATAACAAGTTATTTTGAGGTTCTAGATCACCGAATCGGTCAACCGTTCACTGATAATGAGCTATAATCTCATAATAAGCCATTCTAAGGTTTCTAGATTGTTGAATCAGTCAACTATTTTCTGATAATGAGCTATAATCTCATAATAAGCCATTCTAAAATTCTAGATCGCTAAATTGGTCAACTGTTCGCTCATAATGAGATAGAATCTGATAACAAGCCATCTAAAATTCTAGATCGCTGAATCAGCCAACCGTTTGCTGATAATGAGCTACAATCTCATAACAAGTCATTCTGAGGTTCTAGATCACTAAATCAATCAACCGTTCACTGATAATGAGATGTAATCTCATAACAAGCCATCCTAAAATTCTAGATCATCAAATCGGTCAACTATTTGCTGATAATAAACTGTAATCTCATAATAAGTCATTCTAAGGTTCTAGATCATCGAATTAGTCAACCGTTCACTAATAATGAGCTGTAATCTCATAACAAGTCATTTTGAGATTCTAGATTGCCGAATCGGTCAACCATTCACTGATAATGAGCTACAATCTCATAACAAGTCATTCTGAGGTTTTAGATCACCGAATCGGTCAACCATTTCTTGATAATGAGCTGTAATCTCTTAATAATCCATTCTGAGCTTCTAGATCATTGAATCGGTCAACCATTTGCTGATAATAAGTTGTAATCTTATAACAAGTCATTCTAAGGTTCTAGATCACCAATCGGTCAACCGTTTGCTGATAATGAGCTATAATCTCATAACAAGCCATTCTAAGGTTCTAGATCGCCGAATCAGTCAACCATTCACTGATAATGAGCTACAATCTCATAATAAGCCATTCTAAGGTTCTAGATCACCAAATCAGTAAACCGTTTGCTGATAATGAGGTGTAATCTTATAACAAGCCATTCTGAGGTTCTAGATAGCCGAATCAGTCAACCATTTATTGATAATAAACTGTAATCTCATAACAAGTCATTCTGAGATTCTAGATCACCCAATTGGTCAACCATTCGCTAATAATGAGCTACAATCTAATACCATTTACTGATAATGAGCTGTAATCTCATAACAAGACATTTTGAGTTCTTAGATCGCTAAATCAGTCAACCGTTCATTGATAATGAGCTACAATCTCATAACAAGTCATTTTAAGATTCTAGATGGCCAAATCGGTTAATCTTTCACTGATAATGAGCTATAATCTCATAACAAGTCATTCTGAGGTTCTAGATCACTGAATCGGTCAACCATTTGCTGATAATGAGCTATAATCTCATAACAAGTCATTTTGAGGTTCTAGATCATCGAATTAGTCAACCATTCACTGATAATGAGCTGTAATCTCATAACAAGTTATTCTGAGATTCTAGATGGCTGACTCGATCGACCATTTACTGATAATGAGCTACAATCTCATAACAAGTCATTCTAAGGTTCTAGATTGCCAAATTGATCAACCGTTTGGTGATAGTGAGTTGTAATCTCATAACATGCTATTCTGAGGTTCTAGATCACTGAATCGGTCAATCGTTCACTGATAATGAGCTACAATCTCATAACAAGCTATTCTGAGATTCTAGATCACAGAATCAGTCAACCATTTGCTGATAATGAGCTATAATCTCATAAGAAGCTATTCTGAGGTTCTAGATCACCAAATCGGTCAACCATTTGCTAATAATGAGCTACAATCTTATAACAAGCCATTCTGAGATTCTAGATCGCCGAATCGGTCAATCATTCGCTGATAATGAGCAATCTCATAACAAGCCATTCTGAGATTCTAGATCACTGAATCAGTCAAACGTTCTTTTGATAGTGAGCTAAAATCTCATAACAAGTCATTCTAATGTTCTAGATTGCCAAATCAGTTAATTGTTTGCTGATAATGAGCTACAATCTCATAACAAGTCATTCTAAGGTTCTAGATTGCCAAATCGGCCAACTATTTGCTGATAATGAGTTGTAATCTCATAATAAGCCATTTTGAGGTTCTAGATGACCAAATCGATCAACCGTTCACTGATAATGAGTTGTTATCTCATAACAATCCATTCTAAGGTTCTAGATCACTGAATCAGTCAACTGTTTGCCGATAATGAGCTATATTCTTATAACAAGCCGTTCTGAGGTTCTAGATTGCCAAATCGGTCAACCGTTTGCTGATAATGAGCTACAATCTCATAATAAACCATTCTGAAGTTTTAGATCCTTGAATTAGTCAACTGTTTGCTGATAATGAGCTATAATCTCATAACAAGTTGTTCTGAGGTTTAAGATTACTGAATCACTCAATCATTTGCTGATAATGAGCTACAATCTCATAATAAGTCATTCTAAGATTCTACATCGCTAAATCAGTCAACCGTTCACTGATAATGAGCTACAATCTTATAACAAGTCATTCTAAAGTTTTAGATCACCAAATCGGTCAACCATTTGTTGATAATGAGCTATAATCTCATAACAAGCCATTCTGAGGTTCTAGATCACCGAATCGGTCAACTGTTCACTGATAATGAGTTGTAATCTCATAACAAGTCATTCTAAGATTCTAGATCATTGAATTAGTCAACTCTTCACTGATAATGAGCTACAATCTCATAACAAGTCATTCTGTGGTTCTAGATCATTGAATCGTTCAACCATTTGTTGATAAGTAGCTGTAATCTCATAACAAGCCATTCTGAGGTTCTAGATCGCCAAATTGGTCAACTGTTTGCTGATAAGGAGCTATAATCTCATAACAAGCCATTCTAAGGTTTTAGATCACCGAATCAGTCAACCATTCACTGATAATGAGCTACAATCTCATAACAAGCCATTTTGAGATTCTAGATCACTGAATCAGTCAAGAGTTCACTGATAATGAGCTACAATCTCATAACAAGTCATTCTGAGGTTCTAGATTGCTGAATCAGTCAATCGTTTGCTGATAATGAACTGTAATCTCATAATAATATGTTCTAAGGTTCTAGATCACCAAATCAGTGAACCGTTCATTGATAATGAGCTGTATTCTCACAACAAGTCATTCTGAGATTCTAGATCTCTGAATTGGACAACCATTTACCGATAATGAGGTACAATCTCATAACAAGTCATTGTGAGATTCTAGATCACTAAATCAGTCAACTATTTGCTGATCATGAGCTGTAATCTAATAACAAGCTATTCTAAGGTTCTAGATTACTGAATTCATCAAGCATTCGCTGATAATGAGCTACAATCTCATAATAATCCATTCTGAGGTTCTAGATCACCAAATCGGTCAACTGTTTGCTGATAACAAGCTATAATCTCATAACAAGCTGTTCTAAGGTTCTAGATCGCCGAATCGGTCAACCATTCACTGATAATTAGCTACAATCTCATAACAAGCCGTTCTGAGATTCTAGATCACTGAATTGGTTAACCATTCACCAATAACGAGCTACAATCTCATAACAAGTCATTCTAAGGTTATATATCACTGAATCAGTCAACTGTTTGCTGATAATGAGCTATAATCTCATAACAAGCCATTTTAAGGTTGTAGATCACCAAATCAGTCAACCATTCACTGATAATGAGCTGTAATCTCATAAAAAACTATTCTGGGGTTCTAGATCACTGAATCAGTCAACCGTTCACTGATAATGAGCTATAATCTCATAACAAGCCATTCTCAGTTTCTAGATCATTAAATCAGTCAACCATTTTCTTATAATGAGCTATAATCTCATAACAAGCTGTTTCGAGATTCTAGATCACTGAATCAGTCAACCATTCACTCATAATGAGCTACAATTTCATAACAAGTCATTCTGAGATTCTAGATCACTGAATTAGTCAACCATTTGCTGATAATGAGCTACAATCTCATAACAAGTCATTCTGAGGTTCTAGATCACTGAATCGGTTAGCCATTTGCTGATAATGAGCTATAATCTCATACCAAGCCATTCGTAGGTTCTAGATCGCCGAATTGGTCAACTGTTTATAGATAATGTGCTGTAATCTCATAACAAGTCTTTCTGAGATTCTAGGTCACTGAATCGGTCAACCGTTCACTGATAATGAGCTACAATCTCATAACAAATCATTTTGAGGTTCTAGATCACCGAATCAGTCAACCATTTTTTGATAATGTGCTGTAATCTCATAACAAGCTATTTTGAGGTTCTAGATCACCAAATCGGTCAACCGTTCGCTGATAATGAGCTATAATCTCATAACAAGCCATTCTAAGGTTCTAGATCACCGAACTGGTCAACCGTTTGCTGATAATGATATGTAATCTCATAACAAGCCATTCTGAGGTTCTAGATCACCGAATTGATCAACTGTTCACTGATAATGAGCTACAATCTCATAACAAGCCATTTTGAGGTTCTAGATTGCCGAATTAGTCAATCATTTATTGATAATGAGCTATAATCTCATAACAAGCTATTTTGAGGTTCTAGATCACCGAATCGGTCAATTGTTTGCTGATAATGAGCTACAATCTCATAACAAGTCATTTTGAGATTTTAGATCACTGAATCAATCAATCGTTCACTGATAATGAGCTAAAATATCATAACCAGTCATTTTGAGGTTCTAGATCCCTGAATCAGTCAACTGTTTCTTGATAATGTGTTGTAATCTCATAACAAGCCATACTGAGGTTCTAGATCACCGAATCGGTCAACTATTGACTAATAATGAGCTATAATCTCATAACAAACTATTCTAAGATTTTAGATCACCGAATCGGTCAACCATTTTCTAATAATGTGCTTTAATCTCATAACAAGCTAGTCTGAGGTTCTAGATTGCCGAATCGGTCAACCATTCACTAATAATAAGCGACAATCTTATAACAAGCTATTCTAAGGTTTTAGATCACTGAATTGGTCAACCGTTTGCTAATAATGAGCTGTAATCTCACAAGTTGTTTTGAGGTTCTAGATCACTGAATCAATCAACCGTTCCTTGATAATGAGCTATAATCTCATAACAAGCCATTCTAAGATTCTAAATCACAGAATCAGTCAATCGTTCACTGATAATGAGCTACAATCTCATAACAAGTCATTCTGAAGTTCTAAGTCATCAAATTGTTTAACCATTTGCTGATAATGAGCTGTAATCTCATAACAAGCCATTCTGAGGTTCTAGATTGCCGAATCGATCAACCATTCACTGATAATGAGCTGTAATCTCATAACAAGTCATTCTGAGATTCTAGATTGCCAAATTGGTCAACTATTTGCTGATAATGAGCTATAATTTCATAACAAGCCATTTTGACATTCTAGATTGCCGAATCGGTCAACCATTTTCTGATAATGAGCTATAATCTCATAACAATCCTTTCTGAGGTTCTAGATTGCCGAATCGGTCAACTATTTGTTGATAATGAGTTACAATCTCATAACAAGCCGTTTTGAGGTTCTAGATCGCCGATTCAGTCAACCATTTGCTGATAATGAGTTGTAATCTCATAACAAGCTATTCTGAGGTTCTAGATCACCGAATCGGTCAATCATTTATTGATAATGAGTTGTAATCTCATAACAAGCCATTCTAAGATTCTAGATTGCTGAATCAGTCAACCATTCACTGATAATAAGCTACAATCTCATAACAAGTTGTTTTGAGGTTCTAGATCACTGAATTATTCAACTGGTTGTTAATAATGAGTTGTAATCTCATAACAAGCCATTCTAAGGTTCTAGATTGCCAAATCGGTCAACCATTCATTGATAATGAGCTACAATCTCATAACAAGCTATTATGAGGTTTTAGATCATCGAATCGGTGAACCGTTTACTGATAATGAGCTGTAATCTTATAACAAGTTGTTCTAAGGTTCTAGATCATTGAATCGGTCAACCATTTACTGATAATGAGCTACAATCTCATTACAAGTTGTTCTAAGATTCTAGATCGCCGAATCGGTCAACCGTTCACTGATAATGAGGTAAAATCTCATAACAATTCCTTCTACTATTCAAAATCGATCAATCATTCACTAATAATGAGCTGTAATCTCATAACATGTCATTTTGAGATTCTAGATCACTAAATTAGTTAACTATTCACAAATAATGAGCTGTAATTTCATAACAAGTCATTCTGAGGTTCTAGATCACCGAATCAGTCAACCGTTTGTTGATAATGAGCTGTAATCTCATAACAAGCCATTCTGAGGTTCTAGATCATAGAATCGGTCAACCGTTTGCTGATAATGAGCTGTAATCTCATAACAAGCCATTCTGAGGTTCTAGATCACCAAATCAATCAACCGTTTGCTGATAATGAGCTGTAATCTCATAACAAACTATTTTGAGGTTCTAGATCATTGAATCGGTCAACTGTTCACTAGTAATGAGCTACAATCTCATAACAAGTCATTCTGAGGTTCTAGATCACCGAATCGGTCAACCGTTTGCTGATAATGAGCAGTAATCTCATAACAAGCCATTTTGGGGTTTTAGATCACTAAATTTGTCAACCATTCACTGATAATGAGCTATAATCTCATAACAAGTCATTCTGAGGTTTTAAATAGCCGAATCGGTCAACTGTCCACTGATAATGAGCTACAATATCATAACAAGCCATTCTGACATTCTGGATCACCAAATCAATTAACCATTTGCTGATAATGAGCTGTAATCTCATAACAAGCCATTATGAGGTTCTAGATCACCGAATCGGTCAACCGTTCACTGATAATGAGCTAGAATCTCATAACAAGCCATTCTGAGATTTTAGATTGTTGAATTAGTCAACCGTTCACTGATAATAACCTACAATCTCATAACAAGTCATTCTGAGGTTCTAGATCATCGAATCACTCAACCATTTGCTGATAATGAGCTATAATCTCATAATAAGCCATTATGAGGTTCTAGATTGTTGAACCGGTCAACCGTTCATTAATAATGAGCTACAACCTCATAACAAGCCATTCTGAGATTCTAGACCGCCGAATCAGTGAACCGTTTGCTGATAATGAGCTACAATCTCATAACAAGTCATTCTAAGGTTCTAGATTGCCGAATCGGTCAATTGTTTGCTGATAATGAGCTGTAATCTCATAACAAGCCATTCTAAGGTTCTAGATTGCCGAATCGGTCAACCATTTGCTAATAATGAGCTATAATCTCATAACAAGCCATTCTGAGATTCTAGATCGCCGAATCGGTCAACCATTGCTGATAATGAGCTGTAATCTCATAACAAGCCATTCTGAGGTTCTAGATCGCCGAATCAGCCAATTGTTTGCTAATAATGAGCTATAATCTCATAACAAGCCATTCTGAGATTCTAGATTACTGAATCGGTCAACCATTGCTGATAATGAGATATAATCTCATAACAAGTCATTCTGAGGTTCTAGATTGCTGAATCATTCAACCGTTCACTGATAATGAGCTACAATCTCATAACAAGTTGTTCTGAGATTCTAGATCGCCGAATCAGTCAATCGTTCGCTGATAATGAGCTATAAACTCATAAAAAGTCATTCTGAGGTTCTAGATCACTGAATCGGTCAACCGTTTGCTAATAATGAGCTGTAATCTCATAATAAGCCATTCTGAGGTTCTAGATCACCGAATAGGTCAATTGTTCACTGATAATGAGTTATAATCTCATAATAACTCATTTTGAGGTTCTAGATTGTTGAATATGTCAAGCATTTGCTGATAATGAACTGTAATCTCATAATAAGTCATTCTGAGGTTCTAGATCACTGAATCGGTCAAACATTTGCTGATAATGAGGTATAATCTAATAACAAGCCATTCTGAGGTTCTATGTCACCGAATCGGTCAACCATTCACTGATAATGAGCTATAATCTCATAACAAGTCATTCTAAGATTCTAGATCACCAAATCGATCAACCGTTCAGTGATAATAAGCTATAATCTCATAACAAGTCATTTTTGAGGTTCTAGATCGCCGAATTGGTTAACCGTTTGCTGATAATGAGCTGTAATCTCATAACAGGCGATTTTTAAGAATTAGATCACTGAATTAGTCAACCATTCGCTAATAATGAGCTGTAATCTCATAACAATCCATTTTGAGGTTCTAGATCATCGAATTGGTAAACCATTTGCTAATAATGAGCTGTAATCTCATAAAAAGCCATTCTGAGGTTCTAGATCACCGAATCGGTCAACACTTCACTGATAATGAGCTACAATCTCATAAAAAGCCATTCTAAGGTTTTAGATCACCGAATTGGTCAGCCATTTGCTGATAATGAGCTATAATCTAATAACAAGTCATTCTAAGGTTCTAGATCGCCGAATCGGTCAACAGTTCATTGATAATGAGCTATAATCTGATAACAAGACATTCTTAGATTCTAGATCACTGAATCGGTCAAACATTCACTAATAATTAGCTACAATCTCATAACAAGTCATTCTGAGGTTCTATATTGCCAAATCGGTCAACCATTTTCTAATAATGAGCTGTAATCTCATAACAAGCCATTCTAGGGTTCTAGATCGCCGAATTGGTCAACCGTTCATTGATAATGAGCTATAATCTCATAATAAGTCATTCTGAGATTCTAGATCACTGAATTGGTCAACTTTTCATAGATAATGAGCTATAATCTCATAACAAGCCATTCTGAGGTTTTAGATCACTGAATCGGTCAACCGTTCATTGATAATAAGCTATAATCTCATAACAAGTCATTCTGAGATTCTAGATCACCGAATTGGTGAACCGTTCACCGATAATGAGCTACAATCTCATAACAAGTCATTCTGAGGTTCTAGATTGCTGAATCGGTCAATTATTTGCTGATAATGAGTTGTAATCTCATAACAAGCCATTCTAAGGTTCTAGATAACCGAATTGGTCAACCATTCGATGATAATGAGCTATAATCTCATAACAAGCCATTCTAAAGTTCTAGATTGCTGAATCAGTCAACCATTCACTGATAATGAGCTGTAATCTCATAACAAGCCATTCTAAGGTTCTAGATCACCGAATTGGTCAATTTCTCACTGATAATGAGCTACAATTTCATACCAAGTTATTCTAAGGTTCTAGATCATTGAATCAATCAACTGTTTGCTGATAATGAGCTGTAATCTCATAACAAGCTATTCTGAGATTCTACATCCCCGAACCGGTCAACAATTCACTGATAATGAGCTACAATCTCATAACAAGCCATTCTGAGATTCTAGATCGCTGAATCGGTCAACCATTTGATGATAATAAACTATAATCTCATAAGAAGTCATTCTGAGGTTCTAGATTGCCGAATCAGTCAACCATATGCTGATAATGAGCTGTAATCTCATAACAAGCTGTTTTGAGGTTCTAGATCACTGATTCGGTCAACTGTTCACTTATAATGAGCTATAATCTCATAACAAGTCATTCTAAGATTCTAGATTGCCGAATTGGTCAACCATTCACTAATAATGAGCTAGAATCTCATAACAAGTCATTCTAAGATTTTAGATCGCTGAATCGGTCAACCGTTTACTGATAATGAGCTATAATCTCATAACAAGCCGTTCTAAGGTTCTAGATCACAAAATTGGGCAATCATTTGCTGATAATGAGCTACAATCTCATAACAAGCTATTATGAGGTTCTAGATCACCAAATCGGTCAATCATTTGCTGATAATGAGCTGTAATCTCATAACAATCTATTTTGAGGCTCTAGATCACCGAATCGGTCAACCGTTTGTTGATAATGAGCTACAATCTCATAACAAGCTATTTTGGGATTCTAGATCACTGAATTGGTCAACCATTCACTGATAATGAGCCATAATCTTATAACAAGTCATTCTGAGGTTCTAGAACACTGAGTCAGTCAATCATTTGCTGATACTGAGCTGTAATCTCATATCAAGCCATTCTGAGGTTCTAGATTGCCAAATCAGTCAATCGTTCATTGATAATGAGCTACAATCTCATGAAAAATCATTCTAAGATTCTAGATCATTGAATTGGTGAACCATTCACTGATAATGAGCTACAATCTCATAACAAGTGATTCTAAGGTTCTAGATCACTGAATCGGTCAATCGTTTACTGATTAATGAGCTATAATGTCATAACAAGCCGTTCTGAGGTTCTAGATCACCGAATCGGTCAATCGTTCACTAATAATGAGCTGTAATCTCATAATAAGTCATTCTGAGGTTCTAAATCACCAAATCAGTTAATTGTTTGCTGATAATGAGTTGTAATCTCATAATAAGCCATTTTGAAGTTCTAAATTGCTGAATCGATCGATCATTCACTGATAATGAGCTACAATCTCATAACAAGTCATTTTGAGGTTCTAGATCACCGAATTGGTCAACCATTTGTTGATAATGAGCTATAATCTCATAACAAGCTGTTTTGAGGTTCTAGATCACCGAATGAGTCAACCATTATCTAATAATGAGCTGTAATGTCATAAGAAGTCATTATGAGATTCTAGATCACCAAATTGATCAATCATTCACTGATAATGATCTACAATCTTATAAAAATCTATTTTGAGTTTCTAGATCACCGAATTAGTCAATCGTTTGCCGATAATGAGCTGTAATCTCATAACAATCCATTCTGAGGTTCTAGATCGCCGAATTGGTCAAGTGCTCACTAATAATGAGCTACAATCTCATAACAAGTCATTCTGAGGTTCTAGATCACCGAATCGGTCAACTATTTGTTGATAATGAGCTGTAATCTCATAATAAGCCATTATGGGGGTTCTAGATCGCTGAATCGGTCAATCATTAACTGATAATGAGCTGTAATCAGATAACAAGTCATTCTGAGATTCTAGATCATCAAATTGGTCAATCGCTCACCGATAATGAGCTATAATCTCATAACAAGTCATTCAGAGATTCTAGATCGCCGAATCGGTCAACCATTTGATGATAATGAGATCCAATATCATAACAAGTTGTTCTGAGGTTGTAGATCACTGAATTGGTCAACCGTTCACTGATAATGAGCTACAATCTCATAAACAGTCATTCTAAGCTGCTAGATTGCCGTATCGGTCAACCATTAACTGATAATGAGTTGTTATCTCATAAAAAGCCATTCTGAGGTTCTAGATCACCGAATCAGTCAACCATTCACTGATAATGAGCTGTAATCTCATAACAAGTCATTCTGAGATTCTAGATCACTGAATTAGTCAATGGTTTGCTGATAATGAGCTACAATCTCATAACAAGTTATTATGAGGTTCTAGATCACAGAATCGGTCAACTATTTGCTGATAATGAGCTGTAATATCATAACAAGCCATTCTAAGGTTCTAAATCACCAAATCAGTAAATCATTCACTGATAATGAGCTGTAATCTCATAACAAGCCATTCTGAGGTTCTAGATCACTGAATCGGTAAACCATTTGCTGATAATGAGCTGTAATCTCATAACAACCCATTCTGAGGTTCTAGATCATTGAATTGGTCAACCGTTCGCTGATAATCAGCTACAATCTCATAACAAGCCATTCTAAGGTTTTAGATCACTGAATCGGTCACCGATTTGCTGATAATGAGTTGTAATCTCATAACAAGCTATTCTGAGGTTCTAGATCACCGAATCGGTTAATCGTTTGCTGATAATGAGCTGTAATCTCATAACAAGCCATTTTGAGGTTCTAGATCACTGAATTGGTCAACCATTCATTGATAATGAGCGGTAATCTCATAACAAGTCATTCTGAGATTCTAGATCACCGAATCGGTGAACAGTTTGCTGATAATGAGCTACAATCTCATAACAAGTCATTATAAGGTTCTAGATCGCTGAATCTATCAACGATTTGATGATTATGAGTTGTAATCTAATAACAAGCTGTTATGAGGTTCTAGATCGCTGAATCGATCAACCATTTGCTGATAATAAGTTGTAATCTCATAACAAGCCATTCTGAGGTTCTAGATCACCGAATCGTTCAATCGTTTGCTGATAATGAGCTATAATCTCATAACAATTTGTTTTGAGGTTCTAGATCACTGAATCGGTCAACCATTCACTGATAATGATCTGTAATCTCATAACAAGTCATTCTAAGGTTCTAGATCGCCAAATTCATCAACCGTTTGCTGATAATGAGCTGTAATCTCATAACAAGCCATTCTGAGGTTTTAGATCACTAAATTGGTCAAGCATTTGCTGATAATGAGTTGTAATCTCATAATAATACATTCTAAGATTCTAGATCGCTGAATCAGTCAACCATTCACTGATAATGAGCTATAATCTCATAACAAGTCATTCTGAGGTTCTAGATCACTGAATTGGTCAACCATTCACTGATAATGAGTTATAATCTCATAACAAGTCATTCTGAGATTCTAGATCGCCAAATCGGTTAACCGTTTGCTGATAATGAACTGTAATCTCATAACAAGTCATTCTGAGGTTCTAGATAGCCAAATTGGTCAACCGTTCACTGATAATAAGCTACAATCTCATAACAAGCTATTTTGAGGTTCTAGCTCGCAGAATCAGTCAACCCTGTGTTGATAATGAGCTGTAATCTCATAACAAGCTATTTTGAGGTTCTAGATTGTCGAATCGGTCAACTATTTGTTGATAATGAGCTACAATCTCATATCAAGCCTTTCTAAGATTCTAGATCACCAAATCGATCAACAATTCACTGATAATGAGCTATAATCTCATAACAAGTCATTCTGAGGTTCTAGATCACCAAATCAGTCAAGGGTTTGCTAATAATGAGCCGTAATCACATAACAAGTCATTCTAAGGTTCTAGATCACCAAATTGGTCAACTGTTCACTGATAATGAGGTACAATCTTATAATAAGTCATTCTGAGCTTCTAGATCACCGAATCGGTCAACTATTTGCTAATAATGAGCTGTAATCTCATAAAAAGCCATTCTGATGTTCTAGATCGCCGAATCGGTCAAGCGTTCATTGATAATGAGCTACAATTTTATAACAAGCTGTTCTGAGGTTCTAAATCACCAAATCGGTCAACTATTTGCTGATAATGAGTTGTGATCTCATAACAAGCCATTTTGAGGTTCTAGATCGCCGAATCTGTCAACCGTTTGCTGATAATGAGCTACAATCTCATAACAAGCTATTATGAGATTCTAGATCGCTGAATCGGTCAACCATTCATTGATAATGAGCTATAATCTCATAACAAGTCATTCTGAGGTTCTAGATCACCAAATTGGTCAACTATTTGCTGATAATGAGCTGTAACCTCATAACAAGCCATATTGAGGTTCTAGATCACCAAATCGGTCAACCATTTGTTGATAATGAGCTACAATCTCATAACAAGTTGTTTTGAGGTTCTATATCATCGAATCGATCAACCGTTTACTGATAATGAGCTGTAATCTCATAACAAGCCATTCTAAGGTTCTAGATCATCGAATCGGTCAACTATTTACTAATAATGAGCTATAATCTCATAACAAGCCATTTTGAGGTTCTAGATCACTAAATCGGTCAACCATTTGCTGATAATGAGTTATAATCTCATAACAAGCCATTCTAAGATTCTAGATCGCCGAATCAGCCAACCGTTCATTGGTAATGAGCTGTAATCTCATAACAAGCTATTTTGAGGTTCTAGATCACCGAATTGGTCAACTGTTTACTGATAATGAGCTGTAATCTCATAACAAGTTGTTCTGAGGTTCTATATCACCGAATCGGTCAATCGTTCACTGATAATGAGTTGTAATCTCATAACAAGTCATTCTAAGGTTCTAGATCACTGAATCGGTCAACCATTTGCTAATAATGAGCTATAATCTCATAACAATCTGTTCTGAGGTTCTAGATCACCGAATCGGTCAATTATTTGCTAATAATGAGCTGTAATCTCATAACAAATCGTTCTGAGGTTCTAGATCGCCGAATCGATCAACTGTTCGCTGATAATGAGCTACAATCTCATAACAAGCCCTTTTGAGGTTCTAGATCATCAAATTGGTCAACAATTTGCTGATAATGAGCTATAATCTCATAACAAGCCATTCTAAGGTTCTAGATCACTAAATCGGTCAACCATTCACTAATAATGAGCTACAATCTCATAACAAGCTATTTTGAGGTTCTAGATTGCAGAATCGGTCAACCATTCACTGATAATGAGCTACAATCTCATAACAAGTCATTCTGAGGTTCTATATCACTGAATCGGTCAACCGTTTGCTGATAATGAGTTATAATCTCATAACAAGCCCTTCTAAGGTTCTAGATCACCGAATCGATCAACCATTCAATGATAATGAGCTGTAATCTCATAACAAGTCATTCTGAGATTCTATATCACTAAATCACTCAATTGTTTGCTGATAATGACCTACAATCTCATAACAAGCTATTCTGAGGTTCTAGATTGCCAAATCAGTCAATCGTTTGCTGATAATGAGCTACAATCTCATAACAAGCTGTTCTGAGATTCTAGATCAACAAATCAGTCAATCATTCACTGATAATGAGCTAAAATCTCATTACAAGTCACTATGATGTTTTAGATTGCCAAATTGGTCAACCGTTTGCTGATAATGAGCTGTAATCTCATAACAAGTCATTCTAAGGTTCTAGATCGCTGAATCGGTCAACCATTCACTGATAATGAACTATAATCTCATAACAAGTCATTCTGAGATTCTAGATCACCGAATCAGTCAATCGTTCGTTGATAATGAGTTACAATCTCATAATAAGGCATTTTGAGGTTCTAGATCACCGAATCAGTCAACCGTTCGCTGATAATGAGTTGTAATCTTATAACAAGCCATTCTGAGATTCTAGATCGCTGAATCGGTTAACCGTTCGCTAATAATGAGCCACAATCTCATAACAATTTGTTCTGAGGTTCTAGATCATTGAATCAGTCAACCGTTTGCTGATAATGAGTTGTAATCTCATAACAAGTTGTTCTAAGGTTCTAGATCGCCTAATCGGTCAACCGTTCACTGATAATGAGCTACAATCTCATAATAAGTCATTATGACATTCTAGATTGCCAAATCGGTCAACCGTTTGCTGATAATGAGCTACAATCTCATAAAAGGTCATTCTAAAGTTCTAGATTGCCCAATCAGCCAACTATTTGCTAATAATGAGCTATAATCTCATAACAAGTCATTCTAAGATTTTAGATCATGGAATCGGTCAACCGTTCACTGATAATGAGTTGTAATCTCATAACAAGTCATTCTATGATTCTAGATCACTAAACTACTCAACCATTCACTAATAATGAGCTACAATCTCATAACAAGTTATTCTAAGGTTCTAGATGGCTGAATCGGTCAACTGTTTGCAGATAATGAGCTGTAATCTCATAACAAGCCGTTCTAAGGTTCTAGATCGTCGAATCGGTCAACCGTTTGTTGATAATGAACTGTAATCTCATAACAAGCCATTCTGAGGTTCTAGATCGCCGAATCGGTCATCTGTTTGCTGATAATGAGCTACAATCTCATAAAAAGTCATTATGAGGTTCTAGATCACAGAATTGGTCTACTGTTTAGTGATAATTACCTACAATATCATAACAAGCCATTCTGAGGTTCTAGATCGTCGAATCGGTCAACTATTTGCTGATAATGAGCTCTAATCTTATAACAAGCCATTCTGAGGTTTTAAATTGCCGAATCGGTCAACTGTTTATTGATAATGATCTACAATCTCATAACAAGCCATTTTGAGGTTCTAGATCGCCAAATCAATCAATCATTTGCTGATAATGAGCTGTAATCTCATAACAAGCCATTCTGAGGTTCTAGATCGCCGAATCGGTCAACTGTTTGTTGATAATGAGCTACAATCTCATAATAAGCCATTATGAGGTTCTAGATCATCAAATCGGTCAATCATTCACTGATAATGAGCTACAATCTCATAACAAGTCATTCTGAGCTTCTAGATCACTGAATCGGTCAACCATCTGCTGATAATGAGCTGTAATCTCATAACAAGTCGTTCTGAGGTTCTAGATCACTGAGTTGGTCAACCGTTCGCTGATAATGAGCTGTAATCTTATAACAAGCCATTCTGAGATTCTAGATTGCCGAATCGGTCAACCATTCACTGATAATGAGCTACAATCTAATAACAAGTCATTCTGAGGTTGTAGATCGCCGAATCTGTCAATCATTTTCTGATAATGAGCTGTAATATCATAACAAGCCATTCTGAGGTTCTAGATAAACGAATCGGTCAATCATTCACTGATAATGAGCTGTAATCTCATAACAAGCCATTCTGAGGATCTAGATCACTGAATTGGTCAACCTTTTGCTGATAATGAGCTATAATCTCATAACAAGCCGTTCTAAGGTTCTAGATAACCAAATCGGTCAACTGTTCGCTGATAATGAGCTAGAATCTCATAACAAGCCATTCTGAGGTTCTAGATCATCGAATTGGTCAACTGTTTGCTGATAATGAGATGTAATCTCATAACAAGTCATTTTGAGATTCTAGTTCATCGAATCGGTCAACCATTCGCTGATAATGAGCTACAATCTCATAACAAGTCATTCTGAGGTTCTAGATTGCTGAATCGGTCAACTATTTTCTGATAATGAGCTGTAATCTCATCACAAGCCATTCTAAGGTTTTAGATCGCCGAATTGGTCAACCATTCACTGATAATGACTTGTAATCTCCTAACAAGCCATTCTAAGAATCTAGATTATTGAATCGATCAACCGGTCACTGATAATGAGCTACAATCTCATAAAAAGTTGTTCTGAGGTTCTAGATCACCGAATCGGTTAACCGTTTGCTGATAATGAGCTGTAATCTCATAACAAGCCATTGTAAGGTTCTAGATCGCCGAATCGGTCAACCATTCATTGATAATGAGCTACAATCTCGTAACAAAGTTGTTCTGAGATTCTAGACCGCTGAATCAGTCAACTTTTTATTGATAATGAGCTAAAATCTCATAACAAGTCATTCTGAGGTTCTAGATCACTAAATGAGTCAACGCTTTGCTGATAATGAGCTGTAATCTCATAACAAGCCATTCTGAGGTTCTAGATTGCCAAATCGGTCAACCGTTCATTGATAATGAGCTATAATCTCATAAGAAGTCATTCGAAGATTCTAGATTATCGAATCGGTCAACCATTCACTGATAATGAGCTACAATTTCATAATAAGTCATTTTGAGGTTCTAGATCACCGCATCAGTCAACCATTTTCTTATAATGAGCTGTAATCTCATAACAAGCTATTCTAAGGTTATAGATTGCTGAATCAGTTAACCATTCACTGATAATGAGTTGTAATCTCATAACAAGTCATTCTGAGGTTCTAGATTACTGAATCGGTCAACCGTTTGCTAATAATGAGCTATAATCTCATAACAATCTATTTTAAGGTTCTAGATTACCGAATCAGTCAACCTTTCGTTGATAATGAGCTACAATCTCATAACAAGTCATTATAAAGTTCTAGATTGCCAAATCAGTCAAGCATTTGCTGATAATGAGCTGTAATCTCATAACAAGCTATTCTAAGGTTTTAGATCGCAAAATCGGTCAACCATTCGCTGATATTGAACTATAATCTCATAACAAGCCATTTTGAGATTCTAGATCGCTGAATCAGTCAACTGTTCACTGATAATGAGCTATAATCTCATAAAAAGTCATTCTAAAGTTCTCAATCACCGAATCAGTCAACCGTTTTCTGATAATGAGCTGTAATCTCATAACAAGTTGTTCTGAGGTTCTAGATCGCCGAATCGGTCAACCATTCATTGATAATGAGCTATAATCTCATAAAAAGTCATTCTAAGATTCTAGATCACCGAATTGGTCAACTGTTTACTAATAATGAGCTACAATCTCATAACAAGTCATTCTGAGGTTCTAGATCGCTGAATCGATCAACCGTTTGCTGATAATGAGCTATGATCTTATAACAAGCTGTTTTGAAGTTCTATATCAGCAAATCAGTCAACTATTTGCTGATAATGAGCTGTAATCTCATAACAAGCTATTCTAATGTTCTAGATCGCTGAATCAGTCAACCATTTGTTGGTAATGAGCTATAATCTTATAACAAGTCATTTTGAGTTTCTAGATCACTGAATCGGTCAACTGTTCGCTGATAATGAGCTACAATGTCATAACAAGTCATTCTGAGGTTCTAGATAATCAAATCAGTCAAACATTTGCTAGTAATGAGCTATAATCTCATAACAAGCCATTTTGATGTTCTAAATTGCTGAATCGGTCAATCATTCGCTTATAATGATCTATAATCTCATAACAAGCCATTCTGAGGTTCTAGATCGCCGAATCGGTCAACTATTTGTTGATAATGAGCTGTAATCTCATAACAAGACATTCTGAGGTTCTAGATCGCCGAATCGATCAATCATTCACTGATAATGAGCTACAATCTCATAAAAAGCCATTCTGAGATTCTAGATTGCTGAATTGGTCAACTGTTTGTTGATAATGAGCTATAATATCATAACAAGTCATTCTAAGGTTCTAGGTCACCGAATCGGTCAATTGTTTGCTGATAATGAGCTGTAATCTCATAACAAGCTATTCTGAGGTTCTAGATCACTGAATTGGTTAACCATATGCTGATAACGAGCTGTAATCTCATAACAAGTCATTCTGAGATTCTAGATCGCCGAATCGGTCAACTATTCACTGATAATGAGCTACAATCTCATAACAATTCATTCTAAGGTTCTAGATCACCGAATCGGTTAATCATTTGCTGATAATGAGCTGTAATCCTATAACAAGCCATTCTGAGGTTCTAGATCACCAAATTGTTGTTCACTAATAATGAGCTGTAATCTCATAACAAGTTGTTCTAAGGTTTTAGATCACTGAATCGGTCAACGATTTGCTGATAATGAGCTGTAATCTCATTACAAGTCATTCTGAGGTTCTAGATCACCAAATCGGTCAACCAATCACTGATAATGAGCTACAATCTCATAACAAGTTGTTCTAAGGTTCTAGATCACCGAATTGGTGAACCATTTGCTGATAATGAGTTGTAATCTCATAAAAAGCAATTTTAAGGTTCTAGATCGCCGAATCAGTCAACCATTCATTGATAATGAGCTACAATCTCATAACAAGCTATTCTGGGATTCTAGATTGCCGAATCAGTCAAGCGTTCACTGATAATGAGCTACAATCTCATAACAAGTCATTCTAAGGTTTTAGATCACTGAATCGGTCAACTGTTTGCTGATAATGAGCTATAATCTCATAATAATCCATTCTGAGGTTCTAGATCGCTGAATCAGTTAACCATTCACTGAGAATGAGCTGTAATCTCACAACAAGTCATTTTGAGCTTCTAGATCACCGAATTGGTCAACCATTTTCTAATAATGAGCTACAATCTCATAACAAGTCATTTTGAGGTTCTAGATCACTGAATTAGTCAACCATTTGCTTATAATGAGTTGTAATCTCATAACAACCCATTCTTAGGTTGTAGATCATCGAATCGGTCAATCGTTCACTGATAATGAGCTGTAATCTCATAACAAGTTGTTTTGAGTTTCTAGATTGCCGAATCGGTCAACCATTTTCTAATAATAAGCTGTAATCTCATAACAAGTCATTTTGAGGTTCTAGATTGCCGAATCAGTCAACCGTTCACTGATAATGAGCTATAATCTCATAACAAACCATTCTGAGGTTGCAGATCACCGAATCAGTCAACCATTTGCTGATAATGAGTTGTAATCTCATAACAAGCCATTCTGAGGTTCTAGATCACTAAATTGGTCAACCGTTCAATTATAATGAGCTACAATCTCATAACAAGCCATTTTGAGATTCTAGATTGCCGAATCGGTCAACCGTTCATTGATAATGAGCTACAATCTTATAACAAGTCATTTTGAGGTTCTAGATCGCCGAATCAGTCAACCATTTGTTGATAATGAGCTTAAATCTCATAACAAGCCATTTTGAGGTTCTAGTTCACCAAATCGGTCAACCATTCACTGATAATGAGCTGTAATCTCATAACAAGTCATTCTGAGATTCTAGATCGCTGAATCGGTCAACTGTTCGCTGATAATGAGCTACAATCTCATAACAAGTCATTTTAAGGTTCTAGATCACCGAATCGGTCAACTATTTGCTAATAATGAGCTGTAATCTCATAACAAGCCATTCTAAGGTTCTAGATCACCAAATTGGTCAACCATTTGCTGATAATGAGCTGTAATCTCATAACAAGCTATTCTGAGGTTCTATATTGCCGAATCAGTCAACTGTTCACTGATAATGAGCTACAATCTCATAACAAGATGATCTGAGGTTCTAGATCGTCGGATCGATCAACCGTTTGCTAATAATGAGCTGTAATCTCATAAAAAGCTATTTTAATATTCTAGATCGCCGAATCGTTCAACTGTTTCTTGATAATGAGATGTAATCTTGTAACATAAAGAATTTGAGGTTTTGATTATGAATAATTTAGATGTTGTTTGTTCTGTTTGTTAAGAATTGATTATGTTACTTTTTTATCAATTTTTGGTACCAATATCAATCAGGTGGATTTGTTATGTTTTGAATGGATCAAGATAAATTTTTAGTTCTATTGAATCGCATTCATATGCTTCAGTGATGTATTCCGAGTCCTAAAGTTGCATGCTTTAATGGGTTTTCATCAGTTCGTTCTGCTAGCACTGCCTTAGTTTTTCTTTGAATTTCTTGCCTTTACTTTTCCCAGGCTTTCTTCGTTCAAATTCTGTGTTTTTCCATGCAATAGAGGTCAAATCCCTTTTTGAAGTTATATTTTAGTCTGCTCTCTCTGTTGCATCAGTTTATATGTCAAGTTTTTAGGTTGCGCGACTACGCGACGAGCTGCTAATCAAAGTCATCGCGCAATCGCGAGCTGTTTAGAAGGAATTCTGATCTGTCCATGAGTTCATGACGAGCTATTTAAATTAGTCATCATGCAATCGCGATCTACCCTTGTCAGGTCTTTAAAGTTGCGTGACCGAGCGGGTTCAACGATCTAAAGTATGTATCACGCAGTCGTGAGGCCTAAAGAGAGTCGGGTTTTGAGCTCGCGAGTATGCGACGAGCTAAACAAGGGATGCATCACATAGTCACACAGGCAACTTTCAAGGTTTATAAGGGTCTGCGATCGAGCGACCAAAGGAACCATTCAGCTCGTCGCTCAGTCGCTGTTGCTTTCAGGTGATCAAAAGGAGCCCGCGAGTGTGCGATTAGCAAGGAAGATAAGGTCATCGCTCATTCGCCGGTCAGAAGAGGAAAAGGGGAGATCAGCTCGCAAGTGAGTGACGAGTTAGAGGAGGAAGGATGTCGCACACTCACCAATCAACTCAGATAAAAGAAAAGGAACCTGCGAGGATGCGACAAGCAAAAAAGGAGGGTCATCGCACAGTCGCTAGACAATAAAGATAAAAGAAAAGGAACCTGCGAGCTTGGGACTGAGGTAAAAAAGAGACAGCATCGCTCACTCGCATAGAGGACAAAAGCATGGAATAGAAGTTGAGCGAGTAGGCGACAAGCAAGAAATGAGAAAAGAAGGTGCTACTTGCCAATTTCTGCTGATTTCTGGGTACATTATGTATAAGTCTACGATTTTCATAGAATTTAAAATGTAAACAAAGGGAAGGATCGGATTTTTTAGAGACAGAAAGATTAGATATTTTCTCAGACACTAAAAATCAGATATTTTACGGATGAGAGATCAATTTTGAAAGGTCAGAAGATGCATTTTTGGGGCTGTAGAAAAGTTATTGCAATTCAGAGACTTTTGTGACTCTTCTAGAGGGAAAAGACTGCTTCTGTGAGGGAGTATTTATGTTGATATTTTTGGATATGACTTTTGGGTCACCAAGTTGCATTTTTGTAGACTTTTGAAGGGCTAAACAGTGGCTGGATAGGCCAAATCCGATCCAGAAGTTATTTCTTTCAGAATGCAGTTGGCTTTGAAAATGCATAAATATGAGTTGAAGACTCATTGTTACTAGTTCTTCTTTCCTTTGGCTTTCTGTTTTGTAACTTTTTCTGAGTTCTTGACAGAAGCAAAGAGATTTTGTAACCCATTTCAGAGAAATATACAGATTTGTAACACCTTTGATTGTGAAAGATAGCTTATGCCTTCCCTTATTAGTCTGTTATTGTGTACTTAGTGATTGGTATAGAATTCTATGATGTTCTTTGTCCTTAATTTGTATCATATATTAGTGCCTTTATGCAGTACTTCATGCTTGTCTGCAGGTTTTAAGTTGTGCTCAAGTTAGATTTTCCCCAAAATTGTGAGAAATATTTCTCCTTTAAAGGGATTATCGTTATATGCCTTCTTATAAATTGATTATGCAAATATCATGATTTAGTGGGGTTGTGTAAAAGAGCTTAAGTAACTTTTTCATTGTGTGTCAAGTTATTTGTGCATTTCTCATATACTATTTCTAGTGCATCACCATTTAGGACATAGTTTTTCTTTTTATATTCTCCTTCTATCTCTTTTCTCCATCAAAAGGAATTAGTTTCAGGTAGTAGAGTGATTTACCAGATAGGAAGCTATCCTAGGACCCGGAGATTCATTCCAGCCATAGTTTACCCACAAACTTAGAATGTTTCCATGTTTCTCCAAAAGGTTAAGTTCCTGCAAACTTAACAGGGTGCAATTTTGGTAGATAACATTACTAAAATGTAAGATATGAAAATGGGGGATGTAAATTGTTCTTTAAAATACCTAGATTGTATTAACCTTAATGGAATTGAGTTGATTAAGTATTGCAATTGTGATTAAGGAGAAGATAAGATGTTCCCCTTTACCCTCAAATGCACAAATGGGAGATCCAAGTTGATCAACCCAAGAGAAGGGTTAATGCACAAATGAATCAACTATTTGGAGAAGAGAATGACAAAGGAAATACCTTAAATTATGTTAATTATATGTATATAAATGATATATAACAGTAATTGAAGAGATGGGAAAAATGCACTAACCTTGAAATATTGCAGATCAAAGAATGTTGTTTTTTGAGGTCTATAGATAGTTTCTGGAAAAATTGATAGTTGATATCGCACCAAAATGCAGAGATGAACAAAACCCAAAAATTATTTTTCATTTTGATGTCATCTTATGAAAAAGTTCAACCTTGACCCACAAATGTCAACCTTGACCCAATAATGTTGACCCTGACCTGCACAGATCCGAAAGTGACTTTGTTCGCAGATCCCAAAAGTTTGCTAAAAAGGGTATCCAGATCTGGGTTCAAATCCACTATTCTATACTTGTACCTATAAGAAAAAGGAGATTGTTTTGTTGTGGGGGAGGGGTTTGCCTTGGTCAAACCCCGATTTTAGAATTAACCTCAAATATATGTAATTGAAATCGCAGAAATGGACAAAGTAAATGCATAATCACCTTGCTTGAAAAAGTCCTTGTGGAGGATTCGAATCCTTGAATCCACAAGTATGCTTCAAATGTAGAATGTAGAATGGTAGGATGTATTTAATCTCTTTCTTTTAGATCTCCAACACCAAGTCTTGAATGGGTTCTTGAATTGGGAAAAGGCTTGGAAGAAGATGGATGGAGAGATCACCAAAAGGGCACCTTGTAGCTTCAATCCTTCAATGGCCTCTAATGGATCTCCTTCATGAAAATGGATACTTGAATGGATGAATGCTTGCTTGAAATATTGCTTGATTACTTTCTTGACCTTCCCTTGATGACACTTGATCTCAATTAGGAATGCTTGATGATAATTCTCAATCTTGCTTCTTGATGGTTAGAAGACTTAGCTCACTTGATGATGGTTAGAGAAAATGAGAGAGAAAGCTTCCCTTTTATATGAAATTAGGGCACAATCTTTCAAGGAGGCCTACATAAGAGAATTAAATCCCATTAAAGCCTTTACCCCTAGGAGAGGACCTATATTAAATATAATTTAGGAATTAACGCTTCGGAACCTGAAACAGCCGACCCAGGAGCGGGAAATACTTTTTGCAAAGGCCGACCTCCTGAAATTGCAAGATCCCAGAATCTGAATTCATGGTCAAGGTCAAGGTTGAACCTGACCAAGGTTAGGTTCGAGGTCAACCCTGACCTAGGTCAGGGTCGAGGTCGACATAGACCTAAAATGTTGACCTTGACCCTGAAGCCCAGAATCACCAGTCTGCCATCCAGAATGTAGAAATCAGGCCAAATAGGAGTGGAAAGAGGAACAAAATAGGGAGGAAGCCATGTCAAAGTTAGGAACCCATTCAAGGTGCTTTCCATGACCCCAAACCACTTACTTGAAAGGCTAAACATGTCTACAATGGAAGTGCTTCCATTTTCTGACTATACATTTAGCCCCCACTTTAGCAAGAGTATGAGCTCAACACAAACTCTTGGTAAAGGAGAATATACAGAAAAGATAATCTTATCAGAACTGAAAGGGATAAAGAAATCCTCAAGCCCCCAAGGGACCTAAGTCTTTATCAACCCTATGATCACAGTAAGAGAGACATCACTTAGTTAGTTAGAGAGAGAGAGAGGGTGTGATTATCTCGCCCAATGAGAACTTATGTCTCATTGTGAACCACACAAAAAGTGTAATTGGAAAGATGGAATTGAACTACCTAGTGAATGTGGCTACTCACTAGTCAACCCATCAGGGAGATCCATTCTTAAAGGGATCAAATTATTGTAAATTGAAAGCTAGCAGGATCAAGAGATCCGTGTAAATTTAAACTGGAGGGATCAAGAGATCCTAAAAAAGTAAAAATGTGTGACCATGCTTTAAGGATTAGTTTCTTTTAATCCATAAAGGGAAAAGGTTGTATATCTTAAAAAATATCTTGAATGTGCGTGTGTGCAAAAAAGTGAGTAGAGTGTATGCCCCCACATTAAAGTCATTTCTAACACTTTAACAGGAGCAATGATTTTAACAGAAACATCAACAACTTTACGGATTACGTTTCCACTGCGATATGCCCCAAAGGAAGAAAAATCAAGGGAAATAAAATATAAACATACATAAGAACACAAAAGGGATCTACCCAATGTGGGGTCAGTATGATCATAAGATAACATGTACATAGAACTATAATATTATTGCAAATGAAGTGACATCATTCCCCAAAGAAAGTAGAACTACAATCACAAAGGAGGAAATAAACTTAAGAATTACAAAGAGGAATCTTTTCGGACCACAATATGGAGACCAAAAAGAATTAGTGCTACCATGTCATAGATCCAAGCAGATTGTACAAGGAACACAGTTACAAACAATAGCACATGTACAAAATAACATGAAACAACATATAGAAGAATGTAGATACATATAGAGGAATTGAACAACAATTGCGATTCTTTTATCACCTTATACCAATAGAGTAATAAAGATCATATAAAAGAATCTAACAAAAATTTTGTAAACACATTACGGGGGAGCACATTACAACATACAAACACACAATGAGCTACCATAAAGGATAAGTCAGTCAAGCATGTTGTCAACCTTCCCCATCTTGGCTTATGTTATTTAGGGTAGATGGGAAACTCGCAAGAGGGACTATATCCAATATAGTAGGAATGATAGTCAGTTCCAAACAAGGATCCTCTTGAGAATCACAATGTTCAATAGTAGGTGTAATTGTTAATTGAGTTGAAATCATATGAGGTAAATCATTGTCAAGATCAACGGTCTCATATTTATCACTAAGATCAATAGGATCATCAAGAGTATCCTCTTCATCAAGGTTGATTGAAATAGGATCTAGGATGTGAATAGTATCATCATACTCATTAGTCTTATCATCATGAATATTAACATCCAATGCATCAGGCATAGGTTGATCGAAGGTAAGTAGTGAATTTTGAATCATAGAAGCACGAGCTCTAGCATTAACTCTACGCTTCTTACGACATTCATTAGTAGATTTGTTACATTTAACTTTATTTGGTAAATGTTGGGAACTAGGAGGAATAACAACAGGTTCCTTCACAGGTTCTATAGGAGGATTCTCAATAGGTTGTAATGAAAGAGTAGGAATTTGATCAATTTTATTAGCAGCAATGGGTAAAGGAGATATTGCAAGAGTAGGCAAAAGAGCACGGTTGGAATCAATCTGAGGCATACTTAACTCAACAATTTTGCGATGTTTGTAAGCTTGATATGAGCGAAAGAGATGATCAGGGTGAGAAGGACATGGGTTAGGTAATGAAGGCCAAAGAAAATCGAGAGTAGCACAATCTCTAGGCCTAGAAGGTTGAAACAAACTGTGATTATTCATTTTGACTTCTCCATTATGAATGAACTTAAGACATTTATGAATGGGAGAAGCGATAGCATGCATAGAAATTATCCAAGGTAAAGCAAATTTGGTTTGGAATTGATCAGAAGTAGGAATAATGATGAAGGTAGTATCTATAACCTTAACACAAAGTTCAACAGGTAAATTAATAGAACCAAGTGCAGGATAAAGAAAGCCATTACAAGTTTGGATCCTTGCATCAGATGAGTCATAAAAATCACATTGTAAGCCTTTCATAAAAATATTTTTCTCAGTAATGACATTGATTAAAGATGTGGGATCAAATAGACAACCACAGGTAGGTATCTTAGCAATCCTAGCATAGATATAAAGGGGACCCTTGAGAGCCTTAATTGTTTTAGAATCATCAAAGGTAATTAAAACTTCCCTAGGTCTCTTATCCTTAGTTTATTTTTGAGTTTGAGGTGGAATTGGAAGTTGAAGTGGGGGTGGAGGATTTTGAACAATAAGTTGAGATGGCGCAACACTCTCCACATGACTAATAATATTATTAAGATCATCCATCTTTGAATCAAAAACAATGTCTACAAAAGATGGTTGAGCTATAGTATTAGTATCATGTAAAGGATTGGTATAGATTTGAAGGTTTTGATTAGGAGGAGAAACATATTTATTTCTATTACCATCAAAATTATCAACAGACAAAGCTTTAGAGTCAATTAAGTCTTGAATCTTATGCTTTAGGGAGTAACATTTTTGAGTGTCATGGCCATTCTGGCGATGGTATTGGCAGAAAGCTTGAGAATCAAAGGATTTTGAAGCTATCGTGGCAGGAAGAAGAGGTCAAATAGGAGGCAGAGTAATAAAGCTAGCACTTAACAACCTATTCATTATAGAATGTAAAGTTTCAGAGAGAGGAGTAAAGGTACGATTCATATGGAAAGTAGTGGATGTAGGAGCATTATTAGATGTAGCTGCAACTTGATTAGCAACTGTATTCGTCTGTTTATTAATCTTGACATAGTTGTTAGGTTTTTGAAACTTATTAGGATTAGGAGCATTATCACCCTTATCAACTGGAATAGGAGCCATTGGAGTGTTGCTCCCAAACTGAATCACTTGTAATTGATAATGGTGAAGTGTTGCACACAATTGTTGAAAGGAGGTAAATTCAGTAAGCAGAATCTTATCCCTAATATCTTTTTGTAAATTTGCAATAAACATATGTTGAATATCAATGTCGGGAATAGGATAAGAAATCTGAGCATGCAAATGCTTAAATCTACCAATAAAATCTATCAATTTTTCCTTAGTATTTTGTTTACAATGCATTAAATCAGATAAGGACACTTGCGGTTTGATGTTATTTTGAAATTGTTAAATGAAGGAATTAGCAAGTTTAGAAAAAGAATCGATGGAATAGGGAGGTAAGGAACAATACCATTGTAAAGCCTTATCTCGAAAGATTCTAGCAAACAACTTAGCTAAAATCCTATGGTCATGAGCATTATCACTACAAAGGATTTGAAAAGTTTTAACATGAGTAATAGGATCACTTTTTCCATTATAATTCTCAAGATGAGGCATATCAGCTTGCTGAGGGACAATAGCACGAATGATATCTAGAGATAAAGGACTACCCATATCACATGTAGGAATGCTAAATTTAGATTGAGTTAAAGATGCAAGTTGTTGTTGTAAAGATGACACAGTTTGAGCCAAACTAATAATTGTAGAATCATTAGAGGAAACACTAGGAATAGAAGACTAAGAAAAGTGTAAGAAGCAGTAGGAATAGAAGACACAATAGGTGGAGCATTAGGAACCAAAGTTGGAAGAGGATTAGTATAAGTAAAAGGCACACTATGATATGAAGGTTGTGAAGTAGGTAAAGATACCAGTGGAGCACTCACATGAATAGGTGCGCTTGGGAGAGAAGTTGTTATCAAAGGAGGAGTGTAAGTAGGGATACTTGGTAGAGGAACAGAAGAAGGTCCTACACTAGTGACAATAGGTGTGACTCCTAACTCTTGAGCTTCTTAAGCTAAGGGTTTAACATTCAAATTCACAAGGTGAGTAATACTACGCAAGAAATTAATACCTTGATCATTATCATGGAGAACTTTCTTAAGAGCCTCTATGGCTTGGATAGAATCTTGATTATGATTTTCTTGGATAAGCCAATTTCCCATTTTATCAAGTTCGGTTGAAAGGTTTTGCACTTGTTCAGGAGGAACCCTTAAAGCGTCATCCTCATCATGAGATGAGTGAGAAGAGTTATGCTCCATGGAAG
>MU228449.1:1000760-1017864 GCA_018584345.1 Thuja plicata
AGAGATGAAGTCTAGTGAAGGACTGAAGAAGCCTCCAAACTAGAGAATGTCCCAGAAAATAGGAACAAAGAAAGAATATGTAGAACACCTCTGAAGCATGAAGCTACAAAACACTGTCAAATAACTGTTCTGTATGAGTGCCCTCAAATGACACTACTCAAATCTGGATGGAAAACAAGGCAAACATTGAAACTCGAAGATACATATGGAAAAAAAGCCAAGTCTGAAGCCTCCAAAATAGGAACGAAAGAAGAGTGTCCATATGGTAAATGATCCATCTCACTAAAATGCATAGGTACCAGCCACTGCATTCGCCTAGTACATAGGAACAAATACTGAATACAAAGCTCACTCCATCGAACCAAGGAAGCATAAGAACCAACAGTAATACCCCCCCATAATGCTGATAGGGAGAGGTATAACAGATACACTGAGAGACTGCCAACAAAAACTGCATGATGAAGAACGTACAAGCAGAAATAAAGTATGTGTTAAGGATGATCAGTCACTGACACACATGAGGCTAATGTCGTGGAAGGAACACTCACTTGACAAAGGTTCAGCAACCCCCCCATGGCACTTTATAAATAATGTGAGTACAATCGGGCACAAAATATGCAGGATCCCAAACATGCAAGATGGCACTTTATCTCAGTGTGTTTGCAAAAAAGCTAAAGAAAAGGATGTATACAATATCCAGGAATGACTGAAAGCAAAAGAAACACATGTAACTGCTCCCAAAGAGTCATCCCATGCACAGAAAATGATCCCAAGACCTGAAACATCCAAGATATCCACCAGATTGCAAAAATGCAAAAAATTGAATAAACAATACCTGGAGCAAATTCTAGGTGTGAGACCCATACAAGAAGAAGGATAATAAAACTAGCTTTCCAATTCCATGCGGAAGTCAAAAAATGGAGTCCGAATGAGAAAAATATGGCTCCCAGAGTGCAAAATAGATTGCTGACATTGACTACCAAAAAAGTTTGCAAGATGAAAAAACCAGAAACTCTAACCTCCATAAAAGCGTCCGGCTCAGAAAGAGCTTTCTGACGATATAAAGAAGTCAAAAATTGGCCTCCGTTTGCTCCAGATAGAGCAAAAAAACCACACACTGCTCATTATGGAAAAAAATAAGTTGCATGACGGTTTCATGGCCGTCAAATTTAAGCTCACTGTCAGACCTGCGACTGCTGACATTAGTGGCACGGAACCTGAGGTGACACACAAATCGAGGTGGCATGCAAATCAAGGTGGTAAGCAAATCGTGGTGGCACGCAAATTGAGGTGACATGCAACTCAAAGTGGCATAGAAATCGAGGTAGCACAAAAATCAAGGTAGCGTGAAAATTGAGGTGGCACAGAAATCGAGGCAGACTTTTGCCTCGTAAAACATGCCAAGGGTCGTGCATGCTAAAAATAGTGCCCAAATTTCAACTGTGTCCAAATTGGACATGCCTTATATCAAAATTGGGTTTCTCGGGCCTTCCAGACACAACCCAGATGTCGGTTTTTTCCAAAGTGCTCCAAAAAATAAATCCTCCCAAAATCCATGAAAATCTGAGACAAAAACCTCTCCAAAACACAGATTTAAAGAACAAGGCCAAATCTCTCATGAAGAGAACAGGGGCATGAAAGGGCAGTGCTCTGATACCATGTTGGAGTTGATGAAAAACTCTCAACCGTACAGCTCCCAAGAATCACCTGCATGCAAACACCTGTCACAGAAAGAAAGAAGCAAAAGCTATGGAGGCCAAAAACAACAAATCTGTGAAAAAGGAAACATCCTCAATTGATTCAATAAAAATGGAATGGAATTACACAAAGGATTGTTAATAATTACAAAGTGATCAATCCTTATAAAGGAGATCAAAACCCTGAGATGAGTGAAGAAACCAAGGTTGGGTGAATAAACCAAGGTTGGGTGAAGAAACCAAGGTTGCATGAATAATTAATAAAAGAATCAATTATTGCATGCCTAAAGTTTAGCTTAAATGAAATAGAGATAAAAGGGACTTAATAATTAAACCAAATAATGATTTAATTAATAAGTGAAAGGTGACTTAATAATTAAATCAATAATGATTTAATTAATAAGTGAAAATACCCTTTTAACTCTAACAATAACAAGCCATTCTGAGATTCTAGATCACTGAATCAGTCAACCGTTCACTGATAATAAGCTATAATCTCATAATAAGCTATTCTAAGGTTATAGATCACCGAATCAGTCAACTATTTGCTAATAATGAGCTGTAATCTCATAACAAGCCATTCTGAGGTTCTAGATTGCCAAATTAGTCAACCACTCATAGATAATGAGCTACAATCTCATAACAAGCCATTTTGAGGTTCTAGATTGTCGACTCGGTCAACTATTTGCTAATAATGAGCTGTAATCTCATAATAAGCCGTTCTAAGGTTCTAGATCGCCGAATTGGTCAATCGTTCACTGATAATGAGCTACAATCTCATAACAAGTCATTCTGAGATTCTATATCACCGAATCGGTCAACCGTTTGCTGATAATAAGCTGTAATCTCATAACAAGCCATTCTGAGGTTCTAGATCACCTCATCGGTCACCCGTTCACTGATAATGAGCTGTCATCTCATAACAAGCCATTCTGAGGTTCTAGATCACCGAATCAGACAACTGTTTGCTGATAACAAGCTGTAATCTCATAACAAGCTATTCTGAGGTTCTACATCACCGAATCGGTCAACCATTTGCTGATAATGAGCTGTAATCTCATAATAAGCCATTCTGAAGTTCTAGATCACCGAATCAGTCAAAGGTTCACTGATAATGAGATACAATCTCATAACAAGTCATTCTGAGATTCTAGATCATTGAATCCATCAACCGTTTGCTGATAATGAGCTACAATCTCATAACAAGTCCTTCTAAGGTTCTAGATCACTGAATTGGTCCACCATTCACTGATAATGAGTTGTAATGTCATAACAAGCCATTCTGAGGTTCTAGATTGCCGAATTGATCAACCATTTGCTGATAATGAGCTGTAATCTCATAACAAGCCGTTCTGAGGTTCTAGATCATTGAATCGGTCAACCGTCCATTGATAATGAGATACAATGTCATAACAAGCAATTCTGAGGTTCTAGATCACTGAATCGGTCAACTATTTGTTGATAATTAGTTGTAATCTTATAATAAGCCATTCTAAGGTTCTAGATCACCGAATCGATCAACCGTTCACTGGTAATTAGCTACAATCTCATAACAAGCCATTCTAAGATTCTAGATCACCGAATAGGTCAACTATTCACAGATAATAAGCTACAATCTTATAACAAGTCATTCTGAGGTTCTAGATTGTTGAATCGGTCAACCATTTGCTGATAATGAGCAGTAATCTCATGACAACCTATTCTGAGGTTCTAGATTGCCGAATCGGTCAACCATTTGCTAATAATGAGCTGTAATCTCATAAAAAGTTATTCTAAGATTCTAGATCACTGAATCAGTCAACCATTCACTGATAATGAGCTACAATCTCATAAAAAGTCAATCTAAAGCTCTAGATCAATGAATCGATCAACTGTTTGCTGATAATGAGCTATCATCTCATAACAAGTCATTCTGAGCTTCTAGATCATTGAATCGGTCAACCATTTGCTGATAATGAGCTATAATCTCATAACAAGCCTTTTTAAGGTTCTAGATCATCGATTCAGTCAACCATTTGCTGATACTGAGCTGTAATATCATAAAAAGCCATTCTGAGGTTCTAGATCCCCGAATCAATCAACCGTTTATTGATAATGAGCTACAATCTCATAACAAGCCATTCTGAGGTTCTAGATCTTCGAATCGGTCAACCGTTTGCTGATAATGAACTTTAATCTCATAACAAGTTGTTCTGAGGTTCTTGATCGCCAAATTGGTCAACCATTCACAGATAATGAGCTGTAATCTCATAACATGTTATTCTGAGATTCTAGATCATCGAATTGGTCAAGCGTTCGCTGATAATCAGGTATAATCTCATAATAAGTTGTTATGAGGTTCTAGATTGCTGAATCGGTCAACCATTTGTTAATAATGAGCTGTAATCTCATAACAAGTCATTCTGAGCTTCTACATCATTGAATCAGTCAACCATTCACTGATAATGAGCTGTAATCTCATAACAAGCCGTTCTTAGGTTCTAGATCACCGAATTGGTCAATTGTTTGCTCATAATGAGCTGTAATCTCATAACAAGCTATTTTAGAGTTCTAGATCACCGAATTGGTCAACCATTCACTGATAATGAGCTACAATCTCATAACAAGTCATTCTGAGGTTCTAGATCAGCGAATCGGTCTAATATTTGCTGATAATGAGCTGTAATCTTATAACAAGCCATTCTGAGGTTCTAGATCACCGAATCGGTCAACCGTTCATTGATAATGAGCTACAATCTCATAACAAGCTATTCTGAGATTCTAGATCACCAAATTGGTCAACTATTTACTAATAATGAGCTACAAAGTCATAATATGTCATTCTAAACTTTTATATCACTGAATTAGTCAACTATTTGTTGATAATGAGTTGTAATCTCATAACAAGCTATTCTGAGGTTCTATATCACCAAATTAGTCAACCTTTCGCTGATAATGATCTTTAATCTCATAAAAAGTCATTCTGAGATTCTAGATCATTGAACCGATCAACCGTTCATTGATAATGAGCTACAATATCATAACAAATTGTTCTGAGCTTCTAGATCGCTGAATCGGTCAACTATTTGTTGATAATAAGCTATAATCTCATAACAAGCCGTTCTGAGGTTCTAGATCACTGAATTAGTCAACCGTTCACTGATAATGAGCTACAATCTCATAACAAGTTGTTTTGAGATTCTAACTCACCAAATCGGTCAACCATTCACATATAATGAGCTATAATCTCATAACAAGTCATTCTAAGCTTCTATACCACCGAATCGGTTAGTCATTTGCTGATAATGAGTTGTAATCTCATAACAAACCATTCTGAGGTTCTAGATTTCCAAATCAGTCAACCATTCACTGATAATGAGTTGTACTCTCATAACAAGTCATTCTGATAGTCTAGATCACTGAATCGGTCAATCATTCACTGATAATCAGCTGCAATCTCATAACAAGTCATTCTAAAGTTTTAGATTGCCGAATTGGTCAACCATTTGCTGATAATAAGCTGTAATCTCATAACAAGTCATTCTGAGATTCTAGATCACCGAATCGGTCAACCGTTCACTGATAATGAGCTGTAATCTCATAACAAGCCATTCTGAGGTTTTGGATTATCGAATTGGTCAACGGTTTGTTGCTAATGAGCTATAATCTCATAACAAGCCATTCTGATTTTTTAGATCACCAAATCGGTCAACTGTGCACTAATAATGAGCTTCAATCTCATAATAATCCATTATGAGGTTCTAGATCACCGAATTGGTCAACCGTTTGCTGATAATGAGTTGTAATCTCATAACAAGCCATTTTGAGGTTCTAGATCACCGAATCAGTCAACCATTCACAAATAATGAGCTATAATCTTATAACAAGTTGTTCTGAGATTCTAGATCACTCAATCGGTCAACCGTTCACTGATAATGAGCTACAATTTCATAAAAAGTCATTGTGAGGTTCTAGATCACCAAATTGGTCAACCATTTGCTGATAATGAGTTACAATCTCATAACAAGCCATTTTGAGGTTCTAGATCACCGAATCAGTCAACCATTTGCTGATAATGAGCTGTAATCTCATAACAATTCATTCTGAGATTCTAGATTGCCGAATTGGTCAACCATTTGCTGATAATGACCTATAATCTCATAACAAGTCATTCTGAGGTTCTAGATCACTGAATCGGTCAACTGTTTGCTGATAATGAGCTGTAATCTCATAACAAGTTGTTCTAAGGTTCTAGATCACCGAATCGATCAACCATTCGCTAATAATGAGCTACAATCTCATAACAAGCCATTCTAAGGTTCTAGATTGCCGAATCGGTCAACCATTCACTGATAATGAGCTACAATCTTATAACAAGTTGTTATGAGGTTCTAGATTGCCAAATTGGTCAACCATTTGCTGATAATGAGCTATAATCTCATAACAAGCCATTCTCAGGTTTTAGATCACCGAATCGGTCAACCATTTACTGATAATGAGCTGTAATCTCATAACAAGGTATTTTGAGATTCTAGATTGTCGAATCAGTCAACCATTCGCTGATAATGAGCTAGAATCCCATAACAAGTCATTGTGAGGTTCTAGATTGCCGAATCAGTCAACCATTTGCTGATAATGAGCTGTAATCTCATAACAATCCATTCTGAGGTTCTAGATCACCGAATCGGTGAATAATTTGCTGATAATGAGCTGTAATCTCATAACAAGCCATTCTAAGGTTCTAGATCACTAAATCGGTCAACCATTTGCTGATAATGAGCTACAATCTCATAATAAGCAGTTTTGAGGCTCTAGATTGGTGAATCGGTCAACCGTTCACTGATAATGAGCTACAATCTTATAACAAGTCATTCTAAAGTTTTAGATCACCGAATCGGTCAACCATTTGCTGATAATGAGCTGTAATCTCATAACAAGCCATTCTGAAGTTCTAGATCACCGAATCGGTCAACCATTTGTTGATAATGAGCTGTAATCTGATAACAAGCCATTCTAAGATTCTAGATCACCAAATCGGTCAACCATTCACTGATAATGAGCTACAATATCATAAAAAGCTATTCTGAGATTCTAGATCACCGAATCGGTCAATTGTTCACTGATAATGAACTACAATCTCATAAAAGGTCATTTTGAGGTTTTAAATCACTGAATCAGTCAACTATTTGCTGATAATGAGCTGTAATCTCATAACAAGCCATTCTAAAGTTCTAGATCGCCGAATCGGTGAACCGTTTGTTGATAATGAGCTGTAATCTCATAACAAGTCATTCTAAGATTCTAGATTGCCGAATCTATCAATCATTCACTGATAATGAGCTACAATCTCATAACAAGCCATTCTGAGGTTCTAGATCTTCAAATCGGTCAACCAATTTTTGATAATGAGCTGTAATCTTATAACAGGTCATTCTGAGGTTCTAAATCGCCGAATCAGTCAACCGTTCACTGATAATGCACTACAATCTCATAATAAGCTATTTTGAGATTCTAGATCACCGAATCAGTCAATTTTTTGCTAATAATGAGCTACAATCTCATAACAAGTCATTCTGAAGTTCTACATTGCTGAATCGGTCAACCATTTGCTGATAATGAGCTGTAATCTCATAACAAGCCATTCTGAGCTTCTAGATCACCGAATTGGTCAACCGTTCACTGATAATGAGCTGTAATCTCATAACAAGTCATTCTAAGATTCTAGATCACTGAATCAGTCAACTGTTCACTGATAATGAGCTACAATCTCATAACAAGTCATTCTGAGGTTCTAGATCGCCGAATTGGTCAATCATTTGCTAATAATGAGCTGTAATCTCCTAACAAGCCGTTCTAAGGTTTTAGATCACTGAATCAATCAACCATTCACTAATAATGAGCTATAATCTGATAACAAGCCATTCTGAGGTTCTAGATCACTGAATCGGTCAACCATTTGCTGGTAATAAGCTCTAATCTCATAACAAGTCATTTTGAAGTTCTAGATCGCCGAATTGGTCAACCGTTCCCTGATAATGAGCTATAATCTCATAACAAGTCATTCTAAGATTTTAGATTACCGAATCGGTCAACTATTCTCTGATAATGAGCTACAATCTCATAAATAGTCATTCTGAGGTTCTAGATCACATAATCGGTCAACCGTTTGCTGATAATGAGCTATAATCTCATAAGAAGTTGTTCTTATATTCTAGATCATCAAATCGATAAACCGTTTGCTAATAATGAGCTATAATCTCATAACAAACCGTTTTGAGGTTCTAGATCACCGAATCAGTCAACTATTTGCTGATAATGAGTTGTAATCTCATAACAAGCCATTTTGAGGTTCTAGATTTCTGAATCAGTCAACCGTTCGCTGATAATGAGCTACAATCTCATAACAAGCTGTTCTGAGATTCTAGATCGCTGAATCGGTCAACCGTTCATTGATAGTGTGCTATAATCTCATAACAAGTCATTCTAAGGTTCTAGATTGCCAAATCAGTCAACCATTTGTTGATAATGAGCTATAATCTCATAACAAGCCGTTCTGAGGTTCAAGATTGCCAAATCGGTTAACCGTGTACTGATAATGAGCTGTAATCTCATAATAAGTCATTCTCAGATTCTAGATAACCGAATCAGTCAACCATTCACTAATAATGAACTACAATTTCATAACAACTCATTCTGAGGTTCTAGATCACCGAATTGGTTAACTGTTTGTTGATAATGAGCTGTAATCTTATAACAAGCCATTCTGAGGTTCTAGATCACCAAATCATCATTCACTGATAATGAGCTATACTCTCATAACAGGTCATTCTGAGTTACTAGATCACTGAATCGGTCAACCATTTGCTAATAATGAGTTGTAGTCTTATAACAAGCCATTCTGAGGTTCTAGATCATGAAATCAGTCAATCAATCGCTGATAATGAGCTACAATCTCATAACAAGCCATTCTCAAGTTCTAGATCACCAAATTGGTCAACTGTTTGCCTATAATGACCTGTAATCTCATAACAAGCCATTTTAAAGTTTTAGATCGTTGAATCGATCAACCGTTCACTGATAATGAACTACAATCCCATAACAAGCCATTCTGAGATTCTAGATTGTCGAATCAATCAACCGTTCATTGATAATGAGCTACAATCCCATAACAAGTGTTTTTGAGGTTCTAGATTGTCGAATCGGTCAACCATTTGCTGATAATGAGCTATAATCTCATAACAAGTCATTCTAAGGTTCTAGATCACCAAAATTGTCAATCATTCCCTGATAATGAGATGTAATCTCATAACAAGCCATTCTAAGGTTCTAGATCACCAAATCGGTCAACCATTTGCTGAGAATGAGCTATAATCTCATAACAAGTTGTTCTGAGATTTTAGATCATCAAATCGGTCAATCATTCACTGATAATTAGCTGTAATCTCATAACAAGCCATTCTGAGTTTCTAGATTGCCGAATCTGTCAACTATTTTTTGATAATGAGCTGTAATCTCATAATAAGCCATTTTGAGGTTCTAGATCACCGAATTGGTCAACCGTTCATTGATAATGAGCTATAATCTCATAACAAGCCATTCTGAGGTTGTAGATCGTAAAATCGGTCAACTATTTGCTGATAATGAGTTGTAATCTCATAACAAGCTGTTATGAGGTTCTAGATTACCGAATCGGTCAACCATTCATTGATAATGAGCTACAATCTCATATTAAGCCATTTTGAGATTCTAGATCGCCGAATCGGTCAACTATTTACTGATAGTGAGCTACAATCTCATAACAAGTCATTCTAAGGTTTTAGATTGCCAAATCGGTCAACCGTTTGTTGATAATGAGTTGTAATCTCATAACAAGCCATTCTGAGATTCTTGATCACCGAATCAGTAAATCGTTTGCTAATAATGAGCTATAATCTCATAACAAGTTGTTCTGAGATTCTAAATCACTGAATCGGTCAATCATTCACTGATAATGAGCTACAATCTCATAACAAGTTGTTTTGAGTTTCTAGATTGCCGAAATGGTCAACCATTTGCTGATAATGATCTATAATCTCATAACAAGCTATTCTGAGGTTCTAGATCGCCAAATCAGTCAACCATTTACTGATAATGAGCTATCATCTCATAACAAGTCATTCTAAGATTTTAGATCATCAAATTAGTCAACCGTTCACTGATAATGAGCTATAATCTCATAACAAGTTATTCTAAGGTTCTAGATTGCCAAATCAGTCAACTGTTTGCTGATAATGAGTTGTAATCTCATTACAAGCCATTTTGAGGTTGTAGATCACCGAATTGCTCAACCGTTCGCTGATAGTGAGCTAGAACCTCATAACAACTAGACCACCGAATCAGTCAACCATTTGCTGATAATGAGCTATAATCTCATAAAAAGTCATTCTGAGGTTCTAGATCACCGAATCAGTCAACCATTCACTGATAATGAGTTGTAATCTCATAACAAGCTATTTTGAGGTTCTATATCGCCGAATCGATCAATCATTTGTTGATAATGAGCTGTAATCTCATAACAAGCTGTTCTAAGGTTCTAGATCGCTGAATCGGTCAACCATTTGCTGATAATGAGCTGTAATCTCATAACACGTCAATCTGAGGTTCTAGATCACTGAATCGGTCAACCATTTGCTGATAATGAGCTACAATCTCATAACAAGCCATTCTGAGGTTCTAGATCACCAAATCGGTCAACCATTCACTGATAATGAGCTACAATCTCATAACAAGCCATTCTAAGGTTCTAGATCATCGAATCAGTCAACCGTTTACTGATAATGAGCTGTAATCTCATAATAAGCCATTTTGAGGTTCTAGATCGCCAAATCGGTCAACCATTCATTGATAATGAGCTTTAATCTCATAACAACTAATTCTAAGATTCTAGATCACCGAATTGGTCAAACATTCACTAATAATGAGCTACAATCTCATAACAAGTCATTCTGAGGTTCTAGATCACCGAATACGTCAATAGCTTGCTGATAATGAGTTGTAATCACATAACAAGCCATTTTGAGGTCCTAGATCACCAAATCGGTTAACCAGTCTCTGATAATGAGCCCTAATCTCATAATAAGTCATTTTGACATTCTAGATCACCAAATCAATCAACCGTTTGCTGAAAATGAGCTATAATCTCATAACAAGCCATTCTGAGGTTCTAGATAGTCGAATTGGTCAACTATTTGCTGATAATGAGCTACAATCTCATAATAAGCCATTCTGAGGTTCTAGATCACTAAATTAGTCAACCATTTGCTGATAATGAGCCATAATCTCATAACAAGCCATTCTGAGGTACTAGATCACCGAATCGGTCAACCGTTCACTGATAATGAGCTACAATCTCATAATAAGTTATTCTGATATTCTAGATTGCCGAATCACTCAACTGTTCACTGATAATGAGCTACAATCTCATAACAAGTCATTCTACAGTTCTAGATCATTGAATTAGTCAACCATTTGCTAATAATGAGCTATAATCTCATAACAAGCCATTCTAAAGTTCTAGATTACCGAAACGGTTAGTCATTCGCTGATAATGAGCTGTAATCTCATAACAAGTCATTCTGAGATTCTAGATCACTAAATCGGTCAACCGTCCACTGATAATGAGCTACAATCTCATAACAAGTCATTCTAAGGTTCTAGATCATCGAATCGGTCAACCGTTTACTGATAATGAGCTGTAATCTCATAACAAGTTGTTCTAAGGTTCTAGATCACCGAATCGGTCAATCGTTCACTGATAATGAGCTGTAAGCTCATAGCAAGTCATTATGAGGTTCCAGATCGCCGATGATAACAAGTCATTCTGAGGTTCTAGATCGCCAAATCGGTCAACTATTTACTGATAATGAGTTGTAATCTCATAAAAAGTCATTTTGAAGTTCTAGATCATCAAATCGGTCAACCATTTGCTGATAGTGAGCTATAATATCATAACAAGTCATTCTGAAGTTCTAGATCACCGAGTCGGTGAACTGTTTGCTGATAATGAGTTGTAATCTCATAACAAGCCATTTTGAGGTTCTAGGTGGCCAAATTGATCAACCATTCACTGATAATGAGCTACAATCTCATAATAAGCCATTTTACGGTTCTAGATTGCCAAATCGGTCAATCATTCACTGATAATGAGCTACAATCTCATAACAAGTCATTCTGAGGTTCTAGATCACTGAATTGGTCAACAGTTTGCTGATAATGAGCTACAATCTCATGACAAGCCATTCGGAGGTTCTAGATCACTAAATCAGTCAACTATTTGCTGATAATGAGCTGTAATCTCATAACAAATCATTCTCTGATTCTAGATCGCCGAATCGGTCAATCATTCACTGATAATCAGCTACAATCTCATAACAAGTTGTCTTGAGGTTCTAGATCATCAAATCGGTCAACCATTCACTAATAATGAGCTACAATCTCATAACAAGCCGTTCTAATGTTCTAGATCGCTGAATCAGTCAACCATTTGCTGATAATGAGCTATATTGTCATAACAAGCCATTCTGAGGTTCTAGATCACCGAATCGATCAACTATTTGCTTATAATGACTTGTAATCTCGTAAAAAGCCATTCTAAGGTTCTACATCACCGAATCGCTCAATCATTTGCTGATAATGAGCTATAATCTCATAACAAGCCTTTCTAAGGTTCTAGATCACTGAATCGGTCAACCATTTTCTGATAATGAGCTATAATCTCATAACAAGCCATTTTGAGATTCTAGATCACTGAATCGGTCAACCATTCACTGATAATGAGCTACAATCTCATACTATTTTCTGATAATGAGTTGTAATCTCATAACAATCCACTCTGAGGTTCTAGATCACTGAATTGATCAACTGTTTGCTGATAATGAGTTGTAATCTCATAACAAGTCATTCTGAGGTTCTAGATCGCCGAATCGGTCAACCTTTCACTGTAATGAGCTACAATCTCATTACAAGCCATTCTAAGATTATAGATCACTGAATCGGTCAACTATTCACTAATAATGAGCTACAATTTCATAACAAGTCATTCTAAGGTTCTAGATTGCCGAATCGGTCAACTATTTGTTGATAATCAGTTGTAATCTCATAACAAGTTGTTCTGAGGTTCTAGATCATCGAATTGGTCAATTATTTTCTTGTAATGAGCTGTAATCTCATAACAAGCCATTCTGAAGTTCTAGATCACCGAATCGGTCAATCGTTCATTGATAACAAGCTATAATCTCATAACAAAATGTTTTGAGGTTTTAGATTGCTGAATCAATCAATTATTTGCTAATAATGTGCTATAATCTCATAACAAGCCATTCTGAGGTTCTAGATCACTGAATTGGTCAATTGTTTGCTAATAATAAGCTATAATCTCATAACAAGTCATTCTGAGGTTCTAGATCACCGTATTGGTCAACCGTTCACTGATAATGAGCTACAATCTCATAACAAGTCAATCTGAGGTTCTAGATCGCCGAATCGATCAACTTTTTATTGATAATGAGCAGCAATCTCATAACAAGCCATTCTAAGGTTCTAGATCACTGAATCAGTCAACCGTTTATTGATAATGAGCTGTAATATCATAACATGTCATTCTGAGATTCTAGATTGCTGAATCAATCAACCGTTCACTAATAATGAGCTACAATCTCATAACAAGTTGTTCTTAAATTCTAGATCACCAAATCGGTCAATCGTTCGCTGATAATGAGCTACAATCTCATAACAAGTTATTCTGAGGTTCTATATCACTGAATCGGTCAACCATTTGCTAATAATGAGCTGCAATCTCATAACAAGCTATTCTAAGGTTCTAGATCACCAAATCGGTCAACTATTTGCTGATATTGAGCTGTAATCTCATAAGAAGTCATTCTAAGATTCTAGATCACCAAATCAATCAACCATTTGCTAATAATGAGCTACAATCTCATAACAAGTCATTCTAAGGTTCTAGATCACCAAATTGGTCAACCCTATGCTGATAATGAGCTATAATCTCATAACAAGACATTCTAAGGTTCTAGATCACCGAATCGGTCAACCGTTCACTGATAATGAGCTGTAATCTCATAACAAGCTATTTTGATGTTCTAGATCGTGAAATTAGTCAACCATTTGCTGATAATGAGCTGTAATCTTATAATAAGCCATTCTAAGCTTCTATATCACCGAATCGGTCAATCATTAACTGATAATGAGCTACAATCTGATAACAAGTCCTTTTGAGGTTCTAGATCACCGAATCAGTCAACCATTTATTGATAATAAGCTATAATATCATAACAAGTCATTCTAAATTTCTAGATCATCGAATCAGTCAACAGTTCATTGATAATGAGCTATAATCTCATAACAAGTCATTCTAAGATTCTAGATCATCAAATCAGTCAACCATTCACTGATAATGAGCTACAATCTCATAACAAGTCATTTTGAGGTTCTAGATTGCCGAATCGGTCAACCATTTGCTTATAATAAGCTGTAATCTCATATCAAGCCATGCTAAAGTTCTAGATCACCGTATTGGTCAACTATTCATTGATAATGAGTTGTAATCTCATAAAAAGTCATTCTGAGGTTCTAGATCACCAAATCGGTCAACCATTTACTGATAATGAGTTGTAATCTCATAACAAGTCATCTTGAGGTTCTAGATTGCTGAATTGCTCAATAGTTCGCTGATAATGAGCTATAATCTCATAACAAGCCATTCTAAGGTTCTGGATCACCGAATCGGTCAACCGTTCATTGATAATGAGCTATAATCTCATAACAAGTCATTCTGAGATTCTAGATTGTTGAATCGGTCAACCATTCACTGATAATGAGCTACAAACTCATAACAAGTCATTCTAAGGTTCTAGATCACCGAATCGGTCAACCATTTCCTGATAATGAGCTGTAATCTCATAACAAGCCATTCTGAGGTTCTAGATTGCCGAATCGGTCAACCATTCACTGATAATGAGTTGTAATCGCATAACAAGCTATTCTGAGGTTCTAGATTGTTGAATCAGTCAACCATTTGCTGATAATGAGTTGTAATCTCATAGCAAGCCATTCAGAGGTTTTAGATCGCTGAATCAGTCAACCGTTCACTAATAATGAGCTGTAATCTCATAGCAAGTCATTCTTTGATTCTAGATCATTGAATCGGTCAACCGTTCACTGATAATCAGCTACAATCTCATAACAAGTCATTCTGAGGTTCTAGATCATCGAATCGGTCAACCATTCGCTAATAATGAGCTACAATCTCATAACAAGCCATTTTGAGGTTCTAGATCGCTAAATCAGTCAACTATTTATTGATAATGAGCTATGTTCTTATAACAAGCCATTCTGAGGTTCTAGATTACCGAATCGATCAACCCTTTGCTTATAATGAGCTGTAATCTCAAAGCAAGCCGTTCTAAGGTTCTACATCGCCAAATCACTCAATCATTTGCTGATAATTAGTTGTAATCTCATAACAAGCCTTTCTGAGGTTCTAGATCTTTGAATCGGTCAACCGTTTGCTGATAATGAGTTGTAATCTCATAACAAGCTATTTTGAGATTCTAGATCATCGAATCGGTCAACCGTTTGCTGATAATGAGCTACAATCTCATACCATTTTCTGATAATGAGTTGTAATCTCATAACAAGCCATTCTGAGGTTCTAGATCACTGAATCGATCAACTATTTGTTGATAATGAGCTATAATCTCATAACAAGTCATTCTAAGGTTCTAGATCACCAAATTGGTCAACCTTTCACTAATAATGAGCTACAATCTCATTACAAGCTGTTCTAAGATTATAGATCGCCGAATCGGTCAACTGTTCACTAATAATGAGCTACAATCTCATAACAAGTCATTCTGAGGTTCTAGATTGCCAAATCAGTGAACCATTTGCTGATAATTAGCTGTAATCTCATAACAAGTTGTTCTAAGGTTCTAGATCATTGAATCAGTTAATTATTTTCTTATAATGAGCTGTAATCTCATAACAAGCCATTCTGAGATTCTAGATTGCTGAATCGGTCAACTATTTGCTGATAATAAGCTATAATCTCATAATAAGCTGTTCTGAGGTTCTAGATCACTGAATCAATCAATTATTCACTAATAATGTGTTACAATCTCATAACAAGCCATTCTGATGTTCTAGATCACTGAATTGGTCAACTGTTTGTTAATAATGAGTTATAATCTCATAACAAGCTGTTCTGAGGTTCTAGATTGCCGAATCAGTCAACCGTTTGCTGATTATGAGCTATAATCTCATAATAAGTCATTCTGAGGTTCTAAATCACCGAATCAGTCAACCACTCACTGATAATAAGCTACAATCTCATAACAAGCCATTCTGAGATTCTAGATCACTGAATCGGTCAACCGTTCGCTGATAATGAGCTACAATCTCATAACAGGTCATTCTAAGGTTTTAGATCACTGAATTGGTCAACCGTTTGCTGATAATGAGTTGTAATCTCATAACAAGTCATTCTTAATTTCTAGATCACCAAATCGGTCAACCATTCGTTGATAATGAGCTGTTATCTCATAACAAGCCGTTTCGAGATTCTTGATTTCCGAATCGGTCAACCGTTTGCTGATAATGAGCTTGTTAGCTTTTTTTCTTGCAAAACTTTCCTCAATATAATAGTATACCTTGTACACCTGATTGCAACCTCTTTTAGGAAAGAGAAAAGCTAATTGCTGAGGTGTTTGATAACACTGGGGATATCCATTATCACCTCCTTTGTTTTTGAGCTCCACATACTCAGACAGGTATTGCCTTCTAAAGATTACTGATATTTTCAGCCTATATGTTTGGTGGATTTGTTCATTCACAGGTTATGTGCCAAAAACCTCACTGTAATAACTTGTATAATACTTGAGAGACAAGGATTTTCATCCTTCTTCCTTTTATTTTAGGAGGGATAACCTAATGATTCACTCTTCAAGGAATCACTAAAATGGACACTGTCCTAATGACATAAGTCCTTAATGAGTTCAGTTTATCTGTTCTTAGTAACAAGAGTATTTTGATTAATTTGGTTTTGATACCTTGAAATAACTTGGACAATGATAGATTATCAGACCAAGTTCTGGACCAGTGCCTATCCTTTGAGCTACAGAGTCAAATAAACCAAGATCTCATAGAAAAAAATACAGTAAGCTTCCTTACAACCCACATGCAATTCAGATAAGTTGCCTTACAAATTACCCTGTTACCTCTAAACGATTGTATCAAATCTTTAAAAAAAGTAGTATGCTCCCTGAAACTACTCACAAAACTTAGTTCTTTCCTCAAAAGAAACTTGCAAGCAATTAGATAGTTACCTAATAACCAAAATGCTTCAGAATGCCTTGCAAACTTAAACATAAAAG
>MU228449.1:1017914-1033783 GCA_018584345.1 Thuja plicata
CAGAATGCCTTGCAAACTTAAACATAAAAGAGCATACACAGAGAATAAAGAGACAACAATTGAAGAGAGTAAAATTGCACTGTATTTTATTTATATGATCCAGCTTCCATACATGAAAGATTTTGCAGCTTCAAAAGATAGACATAAATTCACAACATCTGAATTCTATAATATATTATCTCCTCTTCCAAAAAATTCCAACATCAAAGACCTTTTACAATTACAACTCTCTTGCTATATATAGGTTTATGACCATCTTGGAATCCCTTGATATTTAGGATGGAACAAGCTTCGGATGGTCATAGAAAACCTAACCCTAAACTATAAAGAAACAAAAGAAAGAAGAAGCGATAGAGCGACCGAGTCAAAAGATGGAAACAGATATTTTTTGTTCTTTTCCCGATCTAGCGACTGCAATCAGATTTGTATAGATGGTAGCTGGTAGTATTTATGTTGAGTCTGCATAGTCGTGCTTGCATACTCATCTACATTTTCCTTTTGCAATAACTGTCCCTCTTATCTCAAACAGTGCAGTGCCAAGTGTTCACCTTTACTCCTCGTCCAAGATTTCTTCTTCTACTACTGGCTTCTTTCTCTTGGGCGTGGTCATCAACTCCCATGCTTTCAATTCATCATCTGATGGCCACTTGAAGTCTTGAGTACTCTGTACTTGTAGCTTTTATCCGTCCCATCTGGCATTAGTGATATTCTTGACATCTAGCAGGAATTTGTTGATGTCAGTCTCTGCTTTGAAAGCCTCATCCAATATTTTATTGAATCCTTCAATATCAACATCTGCTCCCAAGAGAAAAGCCTCATCACTAGGCATCTTGCTGTCAAATTCATTCTTCTAGGCATCTACAGCCTTTACTTGATCATCATCTCCCCTTAAGGAAGGAATAAACTTATTAAAATCATTTGAAAAGAGGCTTAGCTTAACCTCTATCTGGTTTAATTTGCCTTTAAAGAATGAGAGAGCAATATTGACTCTTTTGATCTCATCTTCAACTTCAGTTACTATTTCAGGAAAATCTGGTCTTATAGCTTGTAAAGATGCTAACTTTTCAAATAACTTTGCCCTAGCAGACCACTTAGTAAAGTGAGGGTTTAGAATGGCAAGGTATCCCATTACCTCCATATGCAAAGCTGGCAACTTATTGTATGCATTGAGTACAACATCAGTTTTATCCTTTAGAATCTCAATTCTATGTTGTAATATACCTTTCAATGCTTTCAAAGCAATTTCATTTCCCTTTTCTTCATTCATTTCCTGTTCAACAACCTCCTCCAATTTAAGCTTATCTTCAATTTACATTGGTGGTGGTTGTGTAGGTACATATACCACCTCAGATTTTTCTTCTAACTCTTTCAGCAATTTCTTGATTACCTGATCCTACTGGTGCAATTATATATGACACATCTCCCTGTCCTTAGACAATGCACTTGTCTCTTCTAAAAATGTGCTACACCTTTCAGACAATTGTTTAGTCTTGTCTTCATTCAAGTGAGCCCAATGTGTCATAATTTGGGAGATCTCCAAATTCCCTATATTCTGTACAGACCAGACCATTTGATTACCCACCATATTTTCTTGAATATTTACCAGTTGGGGCTTTTGGTCTTTTGGGCTCAGGCTCCACATTGCAAAAGCTTGGGATTTGGGGCTATACCCAAATCTTTTTATTATATCTCTCATCTGAACCTCACTAGCCATTTTGAGATCTGGCTATTTTCTGATTTGGTCTATGATGAAGGCAGATGCCAAATCCCATCCCTCAGCCAATAGTATTTCACTACCTAGCACCATATTCCTGGCTTCCTCGGGTGAAATATCCTCACTCTCTAGATCATAAGACTGTAAAGCCACTAGAGCTTCATTTGTTATTGTCTCTTTTCCATCCACTGTCAATTGGGATCTGATTTGCTCTGTCTTATGCTATCTTAGGAAGTCTTTAAACTCCTCTGTTTTAACAAAACTGTCATCATTTAGAAATTTTTATTGATGAAGCAATCTTTCATCAACACAAGCCTTAAGGGGCACCTCAACTTCATCATCTAGGTCAGGCTGTTGCTTCTTGCCTTCCCTTATTGCCTTTCTTAGGTTATGATCATATAACCTACTGCCAGGTACTAAGGCCTTAACCTTATCCTTCTTATTTTGTCCTTCCACTGAAGGCTGCCCTACTTCCAATTTATGCCTCTTTGAAGCAGGTTCCTCTACATCATCTGGTTGGGTAGCAATTGTCAAATCTATAATGTGACCCTTTGCTCCCTGCAACTATGGCATGTCAGCTATATCTTGCTGTGATGCTTGTTGTGGTAAAGGATACATAGTAGGACGTGCATAATCACTGTCACTACCACTATCATATTCAGACTCTGAATGATCAGGTGTCTTAGCACCTTTCTTGTCAAGCACTGTATCCAGTTGCTCTATAAGCACATAATAGTTGTCTAGCATGGCCTTGATCCTGTCAAAATATGGGAGGTCAGGGTAAAAACCCCCAAAAGACAACCCATTTCTCTTTATTTGATTCTCAAGCTTTAGCAAGTCTTGGATTCTCAGTCTTCTTGTATGAATATCATCTTCATCTAAGATGTTCCTTGTTGCATCTTCTTCTATGCACTCATAGTGGACATTTGTATTGGAGATTGTAGGTGTATATAATTTCCTAACCCCTGCCATGAAACCTTCTGGATCAATGTATCTATAAGGGGCTGCCCCCATCCTGTATTTTTCCAACCATTAACCTATTACATCAATGGAACCCTTGCCAATTGTAAAGTTGAAAATCTTGAATTGCCTAGGGGTTATAGTCCCCTTCTTGTGCGGTGCAAAGTGCTCATTATCTGTTAACAACAACTGCCATATGAATTCTATTGCAGCCACTCTTACAGGCACATAATATGGTAATAAATGAGGTGGGTGAATACACCCATATACCCTGATGACTGTGTAATTTTCTTCCATAAATAAGTCACCCCAATTATGCTTTCTAGGCCAGCTATCTGTATAATCACAGGGCCTAAGCAGTTGTATAACCTTTAATGGGATTCTTGTTCTGCTTGTTCCCAAACTCTGTACTATTGGATATACAATCCAATTCTGAAAGGCACAGTAGTCACACTGCCTAGAAGTATAATTCCAAACCCTCACCCAAAATTGGATAGGATTTGGTGCAGACTGATAGAATCTCTGAGGAGTTAAATTATTAACATCCATGATGACAAAATTGAAGTACAAGAGGAGATGCATAAGAATTGAATAATGCAAAAACTTGGGCTCCTTCTCCTTTGGGTTCTTCATTCTCTTCTGGGTTGCAATGAAACCCTGATGCATTTCATCTATGATGTGCTGAATATAGTCATAACTGGTGTTAGAGTGGACCTCTTGTAGGTCCAATAGCATCATCAGAATCCCTGCATCAATCTTTTCTACATCACCATCTATTCCCAACACTCTACACAGGGCATATGCAGCATACTTGATATAAAAATGTAGATCCTTGTAATAATATGGGCAGTCCCCGGACATAGGATCTAAATACTTTTTCACTTCTTTTAACATATGTTTTAACAACTGGCCTCTAGCAATCCCAGGCTTTTTAGTATACCTCTATTTTTGCTTTGTCATGTCAATTTTGGTAGACATGGTGCTGAATAAGCCGAAGGCTTGCATGAATGAATTTCTATTCAAAATTAATAAGGCAGTGCCATTATCCCTCCTGATGGTCTTAGACAAAACATCATAGTGATTGGCTAGGTCTAGGAATAAGTCTACCTCTAGGAAGACATCAGGAACAAGTAATCTGGCTAAACCACAGGTCCAAGGGTTTGATACTGGGATGGCTTATCAGAATTCTTATAAAAATAATTGAAGAGGGAAAAACCTGTTATCCCTGGAGTCACAGCATCTCGAATGTCTTTATACTCATCAATGAGGACATTAGCATTAGCCTTCTTATTCTGTGTTGAACCAGGCAGGAGGCGAAGGAATTCATCAGAAAAACTCGCCTTTCCCTTTTGCTCTTCCTCACTTCCTCCACTTGTCAATGCAACACTAACAGCCCCGCTCATACTTGCAATACCTTGAATCTCCTACTCCTTACTGATACTGAAACAAATTAATCTCTGAGATTGGCTGACCGTCCTGTGCACAATTTTTTGAAAATCAGAACCTATTAATCAACTCTGAAAATACTGCAAACTGAGCAAAATATCTCTTCTCTCTGAAAACTTAACAACTTGGGCTCTGAAATCTGAAAGCATGGTGAATGTAAATGAATGCACCATCAACTCCTTATAGCCATCATTCAAAGTACGTAGCTCATAATTTGGAAACATCAGTTCTGTCTTTAATTCGACATACTGTGAACTTGAATGAAAACCTAGCTGTAGTTCCATGAGCTTGACAGGAAATCAAATTTTTAAAAGTGAATCCTCAGAACAACCTTAAAACATTCAAAAGGAGCTGACATGTCACACTGTGATTTGCTAACTGTCTTACATCTCAGCTACTCTTTTTGCACAACAATCAAAATACAAGCCAGTGATTGGTTACCGAATGATTCATACTATCACATCAAAAAATGCCACCATTTTTAGATTTTGAGATCGGGGGACTGTGTGACTGCATATAATCTCTTTTTCATGGACCTCTATCACTAACCCATAGTTTATCTCGAGACATGGCGACAATACACTTTCTTTCCTTTGGCTAACCCGAGTTACCATCTGGCGATCACGCGACCCTACAGAAATCATAGTCGCGCATAGTTAACATTAACTCTTTATCTTTTCTGAGACCTTGCGACTAACCGTTGCCTTTAACCCTTTACGGTTATCTCCCAGTCCCTGAGCATTTTCATTTCATTTCAAGACTATGCGACAATCCAAGTCACTCGATCGCATAATACAAAATCTGAGTATTAAATTTTATCATGATAAGTTAAATGTGCCCTTTTTTCTAATCTAACGACTGCGTGACATACCTTAATCACCAAGTCGGCAAGACTTTTCCCTTAGGGAACTTTTTTTCTCAGAATTTGTGACCACCGTTGAATTCTCTGATCTCTTTATCTGACGGCTGTTGCTTAATCGCCATATGTTCTTATATACCCTTAAATCTTTCTCAGACATCGTGACAAAAAGAAAAGAACTTAGTCTCGAGGTCACTGATTCCATTTTCTCCTTCTGGCGACCATGCAATAAACCTTTAATATCCACTCACCTTATGACACATGTCACAAAGTCATTTGTTCACTTAATGGACAATGGAAAACTGAGTCATTATTATGTTCCTGGTGACAACCCGACTATGCCTTGCGCTAAACCTCAGACTATCAGTCGCAAAGTCTTGGTCAAAATCTCTTAACCGTCGTTCCATCTTGAGACCACGCGACTGAAGGCTTTGCCTAAATTTTAAACTTGGATCCTCTTAGCGATAACGCGACATGAGGTAATCACGAAGTCTAAAGACATATTAATAACTTTTGAAAATTTCTTACGATTAACCGACTAATCAGTGGGTCCCCTCTGCATAATGCTTTATTACAAAGTTATCTTGTGACCACATGACATGAAGAAATTGCAGAGTCTCGTAATGCCAAAGGAATATACTGAATTTAAACGAGACCATGCGACAAAAGCAAATCGCCAAGTCGGGAAAGATTAGGGAATATTCGTTTGGAGTAATGCGACAAGGCGATTTGATCAAAACACATGACTTAAGTGGACTGAAAAAGTAATAGCGAAATAGAAGTGACATGACGTAGGGTTTGTTTTTCAATTTTTTAACACTTGGAAGGCTAAGGGTTTTCAGGGTTTTTGCCAAATTGAGATAGGTTCAAACTTGAAAACTTGCAAACTTGAAACAGGTAAAGCAAAAAGGAATGAGAGATAGCTGACTTAAAATCACCAGATCACAGAGAAAAGAATAGAGAACCAGGAAAACTGCCAAGACAAGGAATACAACCAACATAGCTATAATCTCATAATAAGCCATTCTGAGATTATAGATCACTGAATTAGTCAACCATTCACTGATAATGAGCTATAATCTCATAACAAGTAATTCTGAGGTTCTAGATCGTCGAATCGATCAACCATTTGTTGATAATGAGCTATAATCTCATAACAAGTGATTTTAAGGTTCTAGATCACCGAATCGATCAACCATTCACTAATAATAAGCTACAATCTCATAATAAGCTATTCTGAGGTTCTAGATCATCGAAAGAGTCAACCGTTTGTTGATAATGAGCTGTAATCTCATAACAAGCCATTCTGAGGTTCTAGATTGCCGAATCGGTCAACTGTTCACTACTAATGAGCTATAATCTCATAAAAAGCTATTTTAAGGTTCTAGATCACTGAATCAATCAACCATTTGCTGATAATGAGCTGTAATCTCATTAAAACCCATCCTGAGGATCTAGATCACCGAATTGGTCAACCATTTGTTGATAATGAGCTACAATCTCATAACAAGCTATTTTGAGATTCTAGATCATCGAATTGGTCAACCGTTCACTAATAATGAGCTACAATATCATAAAAAGTTATTTTGAGGTTTTAGATCACCAAATTGGTCAACCGTTTGCTGATAATGAGCTACAATCTCATAACAAGTCATTGTGAGGTTCTAGTAGATCACTGAATCGGTCAACCGTTCACTGATAATAAGCTGTAATCTCATAACAAGTCATTCTAAGATTCTAGATCACCAAATCAGTCAACCGTTCACTGATAATGAGATACAACCTCATAAATAATCATTCTAAGGTTCTAGATCACCAAATCGGTCAACCGTTTGCTGATAATAAGCTATAATCTCATAACAAGCCATTCTGAGGTTCTAGATCACTGAATCGGTCAATCGTTCACTGATAATGAGCTATAATCTCATAACAAGCTGTTCTAAGGTTCTAGATCACTGAATCGGTCAACCATTTATTGATAATGAGTTATAATCTCATAATAAGCCTTTTTGAGGTTCTAGATCACTGAATCGGTCAACTATTTATTGATAATGAGCTACAATCTCATAATAAGCCATTCTGAAGTTTCAGAACACTGAATCGGTCAACCATTTGCTGATAATGAGCTATAATCTCATAACAAGCCATTCTGAGGTTCTAGATCGCCAAATCAGTCAACCATTTACTAATAATGATCTACAATCTTATAAGAAGTTATTCTAAGTTTTTAGATCACCGAATCGGTCAAGAGTTCAGTGATAATGAGCTACAATCTCATAATAAGTCATTCTGAGGTTCTAAATCACCAAATCAATTAACTGTTTGTTGATAATGAGTTGTAATCTCATAGCAAGCCATTTTGAGGTTCTAGATAACCAAATCGGTCAACCATTCATTGACAATGAGCTGTAATCTGATAATAAGACATTCTGAGATTCTAGATCACCAAATCAGGCAACCATTCGCTGATAATGAGCTACAATCTCATAACAAGCCATTCTGAGGCTCTAGATCGCCGAATCAGACAACCATTTGCTGATAATGAGTTGTAATCTCATAACAAGCCATTTTAAGGTTCTAGATCACTGAAGCAGTTAACCGTTTGCTGATAATGAGCTACAATCTTATAACAAGCCATTCTAAGGTTCTAGTTCACTGAATCAGTCAACCATTTGCTAATAATGAGTTGTAATCTTATAACAAGTTGTTCTGGGGTTCTAAATCACTGAATTGGTCAACTGTTCACTGATAATGAGATACAATCTCATAACAAGCCATTCTCAAATTCTATATCACCGAATCAGTCAATCACTCTATGATAATGAGCTACAATCTTATAACAAGTTGTTCTAAGGTTCTAGATTGATGAATCGGTCAACCATTTGCTGATAATGAGCTGTAATCTCATAACAAGCTATTCTGAGGTTCTAGATCACCAAATTGGTCAACCATTCATTGATAATGAGCTATAATCTCATAACAAGTCATTCTAAGATTCTAGATCATCAAATCGGTCAACTGTTCACTGATAATGAGCTATAATCTCATAACAAGTCATTCTGAGGTTCTAGATCCCTGAATCAGTCAATCATTTGCTGATAATGAGCTGTAATGTCATAACAAGCTATTTTGAGTTTCTAGATCACTAAATCAGTCAATCATTAACTGATAATGAGCTACAATCTGATAACAAGTCCTTCTGAGGTTCTAGATCGCAGAATCGGTCAACCATTTACTAATAATGAGATATAATATCATAACAAGTCATTCTAAATTTCTAGATCACCGAATCAGTCAACCATTCATTGATAATGAGCTATAACATCATAACAAGCCATTCTAAGATTCTAGATCACTGAATCAGTCAACCATTCACTGATAATGAGCTATAATCTCATAACAAGTCATTCTGAGATTCTAGACCACCGAATCGGTTAACCATTTGCTTATAATGAGTTGTAATCTCATATCAAGCTGTCCTGAGGTTCTAGATCACCGAATTGGTCAACTATTCATTGATAATGAGCTGTAATCTCATAACAAGCCATTCTGAGGTTCTAGATCGCTGAATCGATCAACCGTTCGCTGATAATGAGCTATAATCTCATAACAAGCCGTTCTGAGGTTCTAGATCACTGAATCGGTCAACTATTTGCTAATAATGAGCTGTAATCTCATAACAAGCCCTTCTGAGGTTCTAGATCGCCGAATCGGTCAACCATTCGCTAATAATGAGCTACAATGTCATAACAAGCTATTTTGAGGTTCTAGATTGCCAAATCAATCAACCATTTGCTGATAATGAGCTATAATGTCATAACAAGTCATTCTGAGGTTCTAGATCACCGAATCGCTCAACCGTTCGTTGATAATGAGCTACAATCTCATAACAAGCCATTCTAAGGTTCTGGATCACCGAATTGGTCAACCGTTCATCGATAATGAGTTGTAATCTCATAACAAGTCATTCTAAGATTCTAGATTGCTGAATTGGTCAACCATTCACTGATAATGAGCTACAAACTCATAACAAGTCATTCTAAGGTTCTAGATCACCGAATCAGTCAACTATTTCCTGATAATGAGCTGTAATCTTATAACAAGCCATTCTGAGGTTCTAGATCACCGAATTGATCAACTGTTCACTGATAATGAGCTGTAATCTCATAACAATCCATTCTAAGGTTCTAGATCGCTGAATCGATCAACCATTTGCTGATAATGAGCTGTAATCCCATAACAAGCTGTTTGAAGGTTCCAGATCACTGAATCAGTCAACCGTTTACTAATAATGAGCTGTAATCTCATAGCAAGTCATTCTCTGATTCTAGATCGCCGAATCAGTCAACCGTTTGCTGATAATCAGCTACAATCTCATAATAAGTCATTGTGAGGTTTTAGATCATCGAATTTGTTAACCGTTCGCTAATAATGAGCTACAATCTCATAACAAGTCATTTTGAGGTTCTAGATCATCGAATCAGTCAACCGTTTGCTGATAATGAGTTGTATTATCATAACAAGTCATTCTGAGGTTCTAGATCACTGAATCAATCAACCATTTGCTTATAATGAGCTGTAATCTCATAACAAGCCGTTCTAAGGTTCTACATTGCTGAATTGCTCAATCATTTGCTGATAATGAGCTGTAATCTTATAATAAGCCTTTCTGAGGTTCTAGATCACTGAATTGGTCAACCATTTGTTGATAATGAGTAGTAATCTCATAACAAGCCATTTTGAGATTCTAGATCACAAAATCGATCAACCGTTCACTGATAATGAGCTACAATCTCATACCATTTTTTGATAATGAGTTGTAATCTCATAACAAGCCATTCTGAGCTTCTAGATCGCCGAATCGATCAACTATTTGCTGATAATGAGCTATAATCTCATAACAAGTCATTCTGAGGTTCTAGATTGCCGAATCAGTCAACCTTTCACTGATAATGAGCTACAATCTCATTACAAGCTGTTCTAAGATTGTAGATCACCAAATCGGTCAACCGTTCACTAATAATGAGCTATAATCTCATAACAAGTCATTCTGAGGTTCTAGATTGCCAAATTGATCAACCGTTTGCTGATAATCAGTTGTAATCTCATAACAAGTTATTCTAAGGTTCTAAATCGCTGAATCGGTCAATCATTTGCTTATAATGAGCTGTAATCTCATAACAAGCCATTCTGAGGTTTTAGATCACCAAATCGATCAACCGTTCACTGATAATAAGTTGTAATCTCATAACAAGCCATTTTGAGATTCTAGATCGCTGAATCAATCAATTTTTTTCTAATAATGTGCTACAATCTCATAAAAATCCATTCTGAGGTTCTAGATCACTGAATCGGTCAACCATTTGTTAATAATGAGCTATAAACTCATAACAAGTCATTCTGAGGTTCTAGATCACTGAATCAGTCAACTATTTGTTGATAATGAGCTACAATCTCATAACAAGCCATTCTAAGGTTCTAGATTACCGAATCAGTCAACTATTTACTAATAATGAGCTGTAATCTCATAACAAGTCATTCTAAGATTCTAGATTGCTGAATCAATCAACCATTTGCTAATAATGAGCTACAATCTCATAACAAGTTGTTCTTAAATTCTAGATCACCAAATCAGTCAACCGTTTGTTGATAATGAGCTACAATCTCATAACAAGTCATTCTGAGCTTCTATATCACCGAATCGGTCAACCGTTAGCTGATAATAAGCTGCAATCTTGTAACAAGCTATTCTAAGGTTCTAGATCACCTAATTGGTCAACGATTTGTTGATATTAAGCTGTAATCTCATAACAAGTCATTCTGAGATTCTAGATCGCCAAATCAATCAACCATTTGCTAATAATGAGCTACAATCTCATAACAAGTCATTCTGAGGTTCTAGATCGCTAAATCAGTCAACCATTTGCTTATAGTGAGTTGTAATCTCATATCAAGCCATCCTGAGGTTCTAGATCACCAAATTTGTGAACTATTCATTGATAATGAGTTCTAATCTCATAACAAGCCATTCTGAGGTTCTAGATCGCTGAATCGATCGACCGTTTGCTAATAATGAGCTGTAATCTCATAACAAGTTGTTCTGAGGTTCTAGATCATCAAATCAGTCAACCGTTTGCTAATAATGAGCTGTAATCTCATAACAAGCCGTACTAAGGTTCTAGATCGCCGAATCAGTCAACCGTTCACTAATAATCAGCTATAATGTCATAACAAGTCGTTCTGAGGTTCTAGATCACCAAATCAGTCAACTGTTTTCTGATAATGAGCTGTAATCTCATAACAAGTCATTCTGAGGTTCTAGATCGCCGAATCACTCAATTGTTCGCTGATAATGAGCTACAATCTCATAACAAGCCATTCTAAGGTTCTGGATCACTGAATCGGTCAACCATTCGTTGATAATGAGTTGTAATCTCATAACAAGTCATTCTAAGATTCTAGATTGCTGAATCGGTCAAGCATTCACTAATAATGACCTACAAACTCATAACAAGTCGTTCTAAGGTTCTAGATCACTAAATTGGTCAACCATTTCCTGATAATGAGTTTTAATCTTATAACAAGCCATTCTGAGGTTCTAGATCGCCGAATCGGTCAACCATTCACTGATAATGAGTTATAATCTCATAACAAGCTATTCTGAGGTTCTAGATTACTGAATCGGTCAACCATTTGCTGATAATAGCCTGTAATCTCATAACAAGCCATTCTAAGGTTCTAGATCACCGAATCGGCCAACCATTCACTAATAATGAGCTATAATCTCATAACAACTCATTCTAAGATTCTAGACCACCGAATCAGTCAATCGTTCACTAATAATGAGCTACAATCTCATAACAAGTCGTTCATAGGTTCTAGATTATGGAATCAGTCAACCATTTGCTGATAATGAGCTGTAATCTCATAACAAGCTTTTCTGAGGTTCTAGACACCAAATCAGTCAACTGTTTGCTAATAATGAGCTGTAAGCTCATAAAAACCCATTCTTAGGTTCTAGATTGCTGAATGAGTCAACCTTTTGCTGATAATGAGCTATAATCTCATAAAAAGTTATTCTGAGGTTCTAGATCGCTGAATTGGTCAACCATTTGTTGATAATGAGCTGTAATCTCATAACAATCCATTCTAAGGTTCTAAATCACCAAATCGGTTAACCGTTCACTGATAATGAGCTCTAATCTCATAACAAGTCATTCTGAGATTCTAGATCAATGAATCGGTCATCCGTTCCCTGATAATGAGCTATAATCTCATAACAAGCCATTCTAAGATTTTAGATCGGTCAACCATTTGCTGATAATGAGCTGTAATCTCATAACAAGCCATTCTGACATTCTAGATCACTGAATTAGTCAACCGTTTGCTGATAATGAGCTTTAATCTCATACCAAGCCATTTTGAGGTTCTAGATCACTGAATCGGTCAATCGTTTGCTGATAATGAGCTATAATCTCATAACAAGTCGTTCTAAGGTTCTAGATCGCTGAATCGGTAACCCGTTCAATGATAATGGATTACAATCTCATAACAAGATGTTCTGAGGTTCGAGATCGCCGAATTGGTCAACCATTTACTGATTATGAGCTATAATATCATAATAAGCCATTCTGAGGTTCTAAATCACCAAATCAGTCAACCATTCACTGATAATAACCTACAATCTCATAACAAGCCATTCTGAGATTCTAGATCACTCAATCAGTCAACCATTCACTGATAATGAGCTACAATCTCATAACAGGTCATTCTAAGGTTTTAGATCGCTAAATCAGTCAACCATTTGCTGATAATGAGCTGTAATCTCATAAAAATCCATTTTAAAGTTCTAGATCACTGAATCGATCAACTGTTCATTGATAATGAGCTGTAATCTCATAGCAAGTCATTCTAAGATTCTAGATCACCGAATCAGTTAATTGTTCACTGATAATGAGCTAAAATCTCATAACAAGTTATTCTGAGGTTCTAGATCACTGAATCGGTCAACCATTTGCTGATAATGAGCTGTAATCTCATAAGAAGCCATTATGAGGTTCTAGATCACTGAACCGATCAACTATTTGCTGATAATGAGCTATAATCTCATAACAAGTCATTCTGAGTTTCTAGATCGCCAAATCAGTCAACCATTCATTGATAATGAGTTGTTATCTCATAACAAGCCATTCTGAGATTTTTGATCACTGAATTGGTCAACTGTTTGCTGATAATGAGCTGTAATCTCATAACAAGCCATTCTGAGATACTAGATCACTGAATCAGTCAACCATTTGTTGATAATGAGCTATAATCTTATAACAAGTCATTCTGAGGTTCTAGATTGCCGAATTGGTCAACCGTTTGTTGATAATGAGCTATAATCTCATAACAAGTGATTTAGAGGTTCTAGATCACCAAATCGGTCAACCATTCGCTAATAATAAGCTAAAATCTCATAATAAGCCATTTTGAGGTTCTAGATCACCGAATTGGTCAACCATTTGCTGATAATGAGCTGTAATCTCATAACAAGCCGTTCTGAGGTTCTAGATTGTTGAATCGGTCAGTTATTCACTAATAATGAGCTATAATCTCATAATAAGCTATTTTGAGGTTTTAGATCGCCAAATCGGTCAACCATTTGCTGATAATGAGCTATAATCTCATAATAACCCATCTTGAGGATCTAGATCACCGAATCGGTCAACCATTCGTTGATAATGAGCTACAATCTCATAACAAGCTATTCTGAGATTCTAGATCACCAAATCGGTCAATCATTCAGTAATAATGAGCTACAATATCATAACAAGTCATTCTGAGGTTCTAGATCGCCAAATTGGTCAACCATTTGCTGATAATGAGCTGCAATCTCATAACAAGTCATTCTGAGATCCTAGATCATCGAATTGGTCAACTATTCACTGATAATGAGCTGTAATCTCATAATAAGTCATTCTGAGATTCTAGATCGCCAAATCGGTCAACCATTCGTTGATAATGAGCAAAAACCTCATAAAAAGTCATTCTAAGGTTCTAGATCACCAAATCGGTCAACTATTTGTGGATAATGAGTTGTAATCTCATAACAAGCCATTCTGAGGTTCTAGATCGCCGAATCAGTCAATTGTTCATTGATAATGAGTTGTAATCTCATAACAAGCCATTCTGAGGTTCTAGATCACCGAATCGGTCAACCATTTGCTGATAATGAGCTGTAATCTCATAACAAGCCTTTCTAAGGTTCTGGATCACTGAATCGGTCAATTGTTTGTTGATAATGAGCTACAATCTTATAATAAGCCATTCTGAGGTTTCAGAACACTGAATCGGTCAACTATTTGTTGATAATGAGCTATAATCTCATAACAAGCCATTCTGAGGTTCTAGATCGCCGAATTGGTCAACCATTTGCTAATAATGAGCTACAATCTCATAATAAGCTATTCTAAGTTTTTAGATCACCGAATCGGTGAAGCATTCGCTGATAATGAGCTACAATCTCATAATAAGTCATTCTGAGGTTCTAAATCGCCAAATCAGTCAATTGTTTGCTGATAATAAGCTGTAATCTCATAGCAAGCCATTTTGAGGTTCTAGATAACTGAATCGGTCAACCATTCGCTGATGATGAGCTGTAATCTGATAACAAGACATTCTGAGATTCTAGATCACTAGTAAATTTTACTTCAAATTTTGACAAAAATTGGTCAAAATTTTGATAGTAATTGGTCAAATTCACGACCAAAACTTTCGTTATTTTGTTTTTGTCCAATTTTTGACGTGCTTATTATTGGTCAAAATTTTGACCAAAATAGAGGTCAAAATTTTGACTATAGCTCTTGTCTAATATGACGAGAATCGTCGTCATTTTTTTTTATAATGGTCGAAATTGAGACCATGCAATGGTTGAAATTTTGACCATCTCATTGGTGGAAAGTATAGTAATCCCGTCGAAACCTTTAGTCCAATGGTCGACATTTTGACCAATCTTTGGTAGAAAGGAAGCATGGAATTGGTCAAAATTTTGACCATCTCGTTGGTGGAAAGCATAGCAATCCCGTCGAAATTTTTAGTCCAATGGTCAAAATTTTGACCAATCTTTGGTAGAAACGAAGTGTGGCGTTGGTCAAAATTTTGACCATCTCATTGGTGGAAAGCATAGCAATCTTGTCAAAATCTTTAGTCCAATGGTCAAAATTTTGACCAATCTTTGGTAGAAACGAAGCGTGGCATTGGTTGAAATTTTGACCATCTCATTGGTGAAAAGTATAGCAATCCTGTCGAAATCTTTAATCCAATGGTCGAAATTTCGACCAATCTTTGGTAGAAATGAAGCGTGACAGTGGTTGAAATTTTGACCATTTCATTGGTGGAAAGCATAGCAATCCCGTCAAAATCTTTAGTCCAATGGTCAAAATTTCAACCAATGCTAATTTTTAAAAAAAAAAAATTTTGACCAATTAATTTTTTTTAAATTCTACTTGGATTCAACTGTGTAGTTTTTTGAGTCAAACTCATTGACCTTGGATTCATGAGTAGTGGTTTACACAAACCCATCTCTCATGAGAATGAATGGAACACTTAGCACTCATTGGCTCTGGGTGATGCTCACAGAGGTGAAGCACTGGGACTTCCTGGGAGGTCACCCATCCCAGTACCACTCCAGCTAGAGCGCACTTAACTATGGAGTTTCCTCCATGGTTAAACCCACTCTGCCTGCATCCTCATTTGCAAAACCTTCACCAAGTGTTGTGCCTTATGAACCATCCATTAGAAATCCCCTTAAGCTTATTTCATAAGGCACAACACTTGGTGAAGGTTTTGGAAATGAGGATGCAAGCAGAGTGGGTTTAACCATGGAGGAAACTCCGTAGTTAAGCGCGC
>MU228449.1:1033883-1063122 GCA_018584345.1 Thuja plicata
TGTTGATAATCTTTCAAAAACTAGTTGACATAACATTGTTACCTACTATGTAAGCTAGGATACATAGAATTTCCACACCATGTGAATCATTGAACAAAATTTTATCAAAATTTCTATTAGAGGAGTTTCCTCCTCAACCTAGGAATATGAGCTCAAGAAATTCTAAAAACTAGTCAATACATTGTCTAGTTTTTTTAATATGAGCTTTAGGAAATTGTAGGTTGGAGTGGTCCATCTCTAAGCAATCATGATGTGAGTATGGTTCAAATATTTTTGGAAAGGTAGTATTAGAGTCACAGAAGGATTTCGTTAAGCCCTAAAGAACCAGAACTATATGAAATAGCGTGCATAATTCTTTTGTACCTGACAAAGCCTGCACGACACAGCATGTGATAGATATAGGGCAAGGCGACCCCCAGATGGATCCACACCCATTTGCATCAAGTTTTGAGGCTTCTTCATCCTCCTTAAGTCAGTCAGTATTGTTTCATTGCAATTTTAATCTGCACTAACTGATAAGCAAGGAATATGTCTTCGTTGTTACATTATTAGTATCAAAAGCTCTATTGATCATTATTTGTCATTTCTGAATGGAATAAAGATGCTATTTGTCTTTTCTAAAGCTAGAAGATTCACATGGAGAAAAAGAGAACGGTGTAACTCTTATTAAGAACTGCACCCAGTATTTATAAAACATGTTTATCCAGATATAGCATCTGGCCTCTTCTACACAGAGTTTGGCATCGGGTTTTGTCATCTTCTTCATTGTGTTTAGGCTTGGTTCCTTCTATATGAGGACCGAGAAATAAAAATGGGAGTATTTGGGTTTGAAGCTGGAATCACTTTTTAAAACTAGTAATAATAAATCACATTACCTGTGTCGAATCCACAGTGCCACACTGGTTTCGCTCTGCAACCTAGCTTGAAAAATTTGCAGTCATGGCGGTAATAACGAAGTGGTAAAATGAAGTTTATTTTTCTTTTTTTTACTTTTATGCACATGTTGGTCAAAATTTCAACCAACACGGGCATAAAAGTAAAAAAAAGAAAAGTTATCTTTTATAATGCGACCAAATAAAACAATTTTTCTAGTTGGTCAAAAAGTTTGGTCAAAATTTGGGGTCAAATCTATTAGTGGATCGCTGAATCAGGCAACCATTCGCTGATAATGAGCTACAATCTCATAACAAGCTATTCTAAGGCTCTAGATCGTTGAATTGGTCAACTGTTTGCTGATAATGAGCTGTAATCTCATAACAAGCCATTTTGATGTTCTAGATCATAAAAGCAGTCAACCATTCACTGATAATGAGCTACAATCTTATAACAAGATGTTCTAAGGTTTTAGTTCACCGAATCAGTCAACTGTTTGCTGATAATGAGCTGTAATCTCATAACAAGCCGTTCTAAGATTTTAGATCATAGAATTAGTCAACTATTCACTGATAATGAGATACAATCTCATAAAAAGCCATTCTCAGATTCTACATCACCGAATCAGTCAATCATTTGATGATAATGAGCTACAATCTTATAACAAAGTGTTCTGAGGTTCTAGATTAATGAATCAGTCAACCGTTTGCTGATAATGAGCTGTAATCTCATAACAAGATGTTCTGAGGTTCTAGATCACCAAATCGGTCAACCATTCATTGCTAATGAGCTGTAATCTCATAACAAGTCATTCTAAGATTCTAGATCACTGAATCGGTCAACCGTTCACTGATAATGAGCTACAATCTCATAACAAGTCATTCTGAGGTTCTAGATCCCTGAATCAATCAAATGTTTGCTAATAATGAGTTATAATCTTATTACAAGCCATTCTGAGGTTCTAGATCACTGAATCGATCAACCATTCACTGATAATGAGCTACAATTTTATAAAAAGTTGTTCTGAGGTTCTAGATCACTGAATCGGTCAACTGTTTGCTAATAATGAGCTGTAATCTCATAAAAAGCCATTCTGAGGTTCTAGATCACTGAATCGGTCAACCATTTGCTGATAATGAGCTGTAATCTCATAACAAGCCATTCTGAGGTTCTAGATCACCGATTTGATCAACTGTTTGCTGATAATAAGCTATAATCTCATAACAAGCCATTTTGATGTTCTAAATCGCCAAATTGGTCAACCATTCATTGATAATGAGCTACAATCTCATAACAAGCCATTCTGAGGTTCTAGATCACTGAATCAGTCAACTATTTGCTAATAATGAGCTGTAATCTCATAACAAGCCATTCTGAGGTTCTAGATCAGTGAATCAGTCAACCGTTCACTAATAATGAGCTACAATCTTATAACAAGCTGTTCTAAGGTTCTAGTTTTCTGAATCGGTCAACCGTTTGCTAATAATGAGCTGTAATCTCATAACAAGCCGTTCTAAGATTCTAGATTGCCGAATCAGTCAACCATTTGCTGATAATGAGCTACAATCTCCTAACAAGCCGTTCTAAGATTCTAGATCACCAAATCACTCAATCATTCGCTGATAAAGAGCTACAATCTCATAACAAGTTGTTCTAAGGTTCTAGATTGATGAATCGGTCAACCATTTGCTGATAATGAGCTGTAATCTCATAACAAGTTGTTCTAAGGTTCTAGATCACCAAATTGGTCAACCGTTAACTGATAATGAGCTGTAATCTCATAACAAGTCATTCTAAGATTCTAGATCACCGAATCAGTCAACCATTTGCTAATAATAAGCTACAATCTAATAACAAGTTATTTTGAGGTTCTAGATCCCTGAATCGGTCAATCATTTGCTGATAATGAGTTGTAATGTCATAACAAGCCATTCTGAGGTTCTAGATCATCGAATTGGTCAATTGTTCCCTGATAATGAGCTATAATCTCATAACAAGCCATTCTGAGGTTCTAGATCACTGAATCAGTCAATCATTTGCTGATAATGAGTTCTAATCTCATTACAAGCCATTCTAAGGTTCTAGCTTGCTGAATCGGTCAACCATTCACTAATAAGGAGCTATAATCTCATAACAAGCTATTCTAAGGTTCTAGATCATCGAATCAGTCAACCATTTGCTAATAACGAGCTATAATCTCATAAAAATCCATTATGAGGTTCTAGATCACTAAATCAGTCAACCATTCACTGATAATGAGTTGTAATCTCATAACAAGTTGTTCTAAGGTTCTAGATCGCTGACCTGGTCAACCGTTTGTTGATAATGAGCTATAATCTCATAACAAGCCATTCTGAGGTTCTAGATCACTGAATTGGGCGACCATTCGCTGATAATGAGCTGTAATCTCATAACAAGTTGTTTTGAGGTTGTACATCAAAGAATCAGTCAACCATTCACTGATAATGAGCTATAATCTCATAACAAGTCATTCTAAGATTCTAGATCACTAAATTGGTCAACCGTTCGCTGATAATGAGCTACAATCTCATAACAAGTCATTCTGAGGTTCTAGATCACTGAATCAGTCAACTATTTGCTAATAATGAGCTGTAATCTCATAATAAGCCATTTTGAGGTTCTAAACCACCAAATCGATCCACCGTTTGCTAATAATGAGTTGTAATCTCATAACAAGTCATTCTGAGGTTCTAGATTGCCGAACCTGTCAACCGTTCGCTAATAATGAGCTACAATCTCATAACAAGTTGTTATGAGGTTCTAGATCACCAAATCGGTCAACCATTTGCTGATAATGAGTTGTAATCTTATAACAAGTCATTTTGAGGTTCTAGATTGCTGAATCGGTCAACCGTTCACTAATAATGAGCTACAATCTCATAACAAGCTGTTCTAAGGTTCTAGATCACCAAATCAGTCAACCATTTGCTGATAATAAGCTACAATCTTATAACAAGCCGTTCTGAGGTTCTAGATCACCGAATCAGTCAACCATTTGCTGACAATGAGTTGTAATCTCATAACAAGCCGTTCTGAGGTTCTAGATCGCTGAATTGGTCAACTGTTCACTGATAATGAGCTATAATCTCATAACAAGCCATTTTGAGATTCTAGATTGCCGAATCGATCAAGCGTTCACTGATAATGAGCTACAATCTCATAACAAGTCATTTTGAAGTTCTAGACCATGGAATCAATCAACGGTTTGGTGATAATGACTAGTAATCTCATAACAAGTCATTCTAAGGTTTTAGATCACTAAATCGATCAATTGTTCGCTGATAATGAGTTGTAATCTCATAACAAGTAATTTTGAGATTCTAGATCGCCGAATCGGTCAAATGTTCACTTATAATGAGCTACATTCTCAAAACAAGTCATTTTAAGGTTCTAAATTGCCAAATCGGTCAACCATTTGCTGATAATAATCTGTAATCTCATAACAAGCTATTCTAAGGTTATAGATAACCGAATCGGTCAACCGTTCACTGATAATGAGCTCTAATCTCATAACAAGCCATTCTAAGGTTCTAGATCACCGAATTGGTCAACTGTTTGCTGATAATAAGATGTAATCTCATAACAAGTCATTCTGATGTTTTAGATCATTGAATTGGTCAACTGTTAGCTGATAATGAGCTACAATCTCATAACAAGCCATTCTAAGTTTCTAGATCACTGAATCGGTCAACTGTTTGCTGATAATGAGCTGTAATCTCATAACAAGCCATTCTGAGGTTCTAAATCACTAAATTGGTTAACCGTTCACTGATAATGAGCTATAATCTCATAACAAGTCATTCTAAGATTCTAGATCACCAAATCGGTCAACCATTCACTGATAATGAGCTACAAAATTATAACAAGTCATTCTAAGGTTCTAGATCACCGAATCGGTCAACCGTTTGCTGATAATGAGCTATAATCTCATAACAAGCCATTTTGAGGTTCTAGATCACCGATTTGGTCAACCATTCATTGATAATGAGTTGTAATCTTATAACAAGCCATTCTAAGGTTCTAGATTGCCGAATCGGTCAACCATTTGCTGATAATGAGCTGTTATCTCATAATAAGCCATTTTGAGGTTCTAGATCACCGAATCAATCAACCATTTGCTGATAATAAGCTTTAATGTCATAACAAGTCATTCTGAGATTCTAGATTGCCAAATCAGTCAACCGTTAGCTGATAATGAGCTGCAATCTCATAACAAGTCATTCTAAGGTTCTAGATCACAGAATCAATCAACTATTTACTGATAATGAGCTGTAATCTCATTACAAGTCATTGTGAGGTTTTAGATCACCGAATCGGTCAACCATTTTCTTATAATGAGCTGTAATCTCATAACAAGTCATTCTGAGGTTCTAAATCACCTAATCGGTCAACCATTTGTTGATAATGAGCTGTAATCTCATAACAAGCTATTTTGAGGTTCTAGATCACCAAATCAGTCAACTGTTTGTTGATAATGAGTTGTAATCTCATAACAAGTTGTTTTGAGGTTCTAGATCACTGAATTAGTCAACCGTTAATTGATAATGACCTACAATCTCATAACAAGCCATTCTGAGGTTCTAGATCGGTAAATCGGTCAACCATTTGCTGATAATGAGTTGTAATCTCGTAACAAGCCATTCTGAGGTTCTAGATCACCAAATCGGTCAACCATTTGCTGATAATGAGTTGTAATCTTATAACAAGCTATTCTGAGGTTCTAGATTGCCGAATCATTCAACCGTTCGCTGATAATGAGCTACAATCTCATAACAAGCCATTTTGAGGTTCTAGATCACGGAATCGGTCAACTATTTACTGATAATGAGCTATAATATCATAACAAGTCATTCTGAGGTTTTAGATCACTGAATCAATCAACCATTCACTGATAATGAGCTATAATCTCATAGCATGTCATTCTGAGATTCTAGATCACCGAATTGGACAACCATTCACTGATAATGAGCTACAATATCATAAGAAGCCATTCTGAGGTTCTACATCACTAAATCGGTCAACTATTCGCTGATAATGAGCTGTCATGTCATAAAAAGCCATTATAAGATTCTAGATCTCCAAATCAGTCAACCATTCGCTGATAATAAGCTGTAATCTCATAAAATGCCATTTTTAGGTTCTAGATTGCCGAATCGGTCAACTGTACACTCATAATTAGCTTTAATATCATAACAAGCCATTCTGAGGTTTTAGATCGCTAAATCGGTCAACCGTTTGCTGATAATGAGCTGTAATCTCATAACAAGCTATTCTGACATTCTAGATCTCCTAATCGGTCAAGCATTTGCTGATAATGAGCTACAATCTCATAATAAGCTATTCTAAGGTTCTAGATCAAGGAATCAGTTAATCAATTGCTGATAATGAGCTGTAATCTCATAACAAGCCATTCTGAGATTCTAGATCGTTGAATTGGTCAAGCGTTCACTGATAATGAGCTACAATCTCATAACAAGTCATTCTGAGATTCTAGATTACCAAATCGGTCAACCGTTTGCTGATAATGAGCTATTATCATATAACAAGCCATTCTAAGGTTTTAGATCACTGAATGATCAACCGTTCACTGATAATGACCTATAATCTCATAACAAGTCATTCTAAAATACTAGATCGCTGAATCGGTCAACTATTCACTGATAATAAGCTACAATCTCATAACAAGTCATTCTGAGGTTCTAGATCACCAAATTGGTCAATGATTTGTTGATAATGAGATGTAATCTTATAATAAGCCATTCTAAGGTTCTAGATCACTGAATCAGTCAACCGTTCATTGATAATGAGCTATAATCTCATAACAAGCCATTATGAGGTTCTAGATCATCAAATTGGTCAACCATTTGCTAATAATGAGCAATAATCTCATAACAAGCCGTTCTGAGGTTCTAGATAGCCGAATCGGTCAACTGTTCACTAATAATGAGCTACAATCTCATAACAAGCCATTCTGAGGTTCTAGATCACCGAATCGATCAACCATTTGCTGATAATGAGTTGTAATCTCATAACAAGCCATTCTGAGGTTCTAGATCATCGAAGCGATCAACCATTCACTGATAATGAGCTACAATCTCATAAAAAGCTATTTTGAGATTCTAGATCATCGAGTCAGTCAACTGTTTGCTAATAATGAGCTACAATCTCATAACAAATCATTCTGAGGATATAGATCACTGAATCAGTCAACTGTTTACTAATAATGAGCTGTAATCTCATAACAAGTCATTCTGAGGTTCTACATCACTGAATCGGTCAACCATTTGCTGATAATGACTTGTAATCTCATAACAAGCCATTTTGAGGGTCTAGATCATCAAATCAGTCAATCATTCACTGATAATGAGCTATAATCTTATAACAAGCCCTTTTGAGGTTCTAGATCACCGAATCGGTCAATCATTTGCTAATAATGAACTGTAATCTCATTACAAGCCATTTTGACATTCTAGATTGTTTAATCAGTCAATCATTCACTGATAATGAGCTACAATGTCATAACAAGTTGTTCTGAGGTTCTAGATCACTGAATCGGTCAACTGTTTGCTGATAATGAGATTTAATCTCATAACAAGCCATTATGAGGTTCTAGATCACTGAATCAGTCAACCATTTGCTGCTAATGAGTTGTAATTTCATAACAAGCCATTCTAAAGTTCTAGATCGCTGAATCGGTCAACCGTTCACTGATAATAAGCTGTAATCTCATAACTAGTCATTCTGAGATTCTAGATCACTGAATCAGTCAACCATTCACTAATAATGAGCTACAATCTCATAACAAGTCATTTAAAGGTTCTAGATAGCCAAATCGGTCAACCATTTGCTGATAATGAGCTGTAATTTCATAACAAGCCCTTCTGAGGTTCTAGATCACCGAATTGGTCAACCGTTCACTGATAACAAGCTACAATCTCATAACAAGCCATTCTGAGGTTCTAGATCACCAAATCGGTCAACTGTCTGCTGATAATGAGTTATAATCTCATACCAAGTCATTCTGAGGTTCTAGATTGCCAAATCAGTCAACTGTTAGCTGATAATGAGTTGTAATCTCATAACAAGTCATTCTGAGATTTTAGACCACCGAATCGGTCAGCTATTTGTTGATAATGATCTAAAATCTCATAAGAAGCTATTCTAAGGTTCTAGATCACCGAATCAGTCAACCGTTTGTTAATAATGAGCTGTAATCTCATAAAAAGCCATTCTCAGATTCTAGATCCCTGAATTGGTCAACTGTTTGCTGATAATGAGTTTTAATCTCATAAAAAGTCATTCTGAGATTCTAAGTCGCTGAATCGATCAACCATTCACTGATAATGAGCTGTAATCTCATAACAAGCCATTTTGAGGTTCTAGATTGCCAAATCTGTCAACCGTTTGCTGATAATGAGTTGTAATCTCATAATAAGCCATTCTGAGGTTCTAGATCACTGAATTGGTCAATCATTCACTGATAATGAGCTACAATCTCATAACAAGTCATTCTAAGGTTCTAGATCGCCGAATCAGTCAACCGTTTGCTGATAATGACCTGTAATCTCATAACAAGCTATTTTGAGGTTCTAGATCACTGAATCGGTCAACCGTTCACTAATAATGAGCTACCATCTCATAACAATCTATTCTGAGATTCTAGATCACCGAATCGGTCAACCAATCGCTGATAATGAGCTACAATCTCATAACAAGTCATTTTGAGGTTCTAGATCGCCGAATCGGTCAACCATTTATTGATAATGAGTTATACTCTCATAACAAGTCATTCTGAGGTTCTAGATCTCTAAATCGGTCAACCATTCGCTGATAATGAGCTATAGTCTCATAACAATTCATTTTGAGATTCTAGATCACTGAATCGGTCAACCATTCACTGATAATGAGCTACAATCTCATAACAAGTCATTCTGAGGTTCTAGATCACCGAATCAGTCAACTATTTACTGATAATGAGCTTTAATCTCATAACAAGCCATTCTAAGGTTCTAGATCATCGAATCGGTCAATCATTCACTAATAATGAGGTGTAATCTCATAACAAGCTATTCTGAGGCTCTAGATCATCAAATTGGTCAACCATTTGCTAATAATGAGCTATAATCTCATTACAAGTCATTCTGAGGTTCTAGATCGCTGAATCGGTCAACCATTCCCTGATAATGAGTTAGAATCTCATAACAAGCCATTCTGAGGTTCTGGATCGCTGAATTAGTCAACCATTTGCTGATAATGAGCTATAATCTCATAACAAGTTGTTCTGAGGTTCTAGATCATTGAATCGGTCAACCATTCTCTGATAATGATCTACAATCTCATAACAAGCCATTCTGAGGTTCTAGATTTCTGACTCGGTTAACCCTTTACTGATAATGAGCTGTAATCTCATAACAAGCCATTCTAAGGTTTTAAATCACAAAATTAGTCAACCATTCACTGATAATGAGCTACAATCACATAACAAGCCATTCTGGGGTCCTAGATTGCTGAATCGGTCAACCATTTAATGATAATGAGCTGTAATCTCATAACAAGCCATCCTGAGGTTCTAGATCGCCAAATCGGTCAACCGTTCACTGATAATGAGCTACAATCTCATAACAAGCCATTTTGAGATTTTAGATCACTGAATCGGTCAACAGTTCACTGATAATGAGCTATAATCTCATAACAAGTTATTCTGAGGGTTCTAGATCACCGAATCGGTCAACCGTTTGCTGATAATGAGCTATAATCTAATAACAAGTTGTTCTGAGGTTCTAGGTCACAAATTGGTCAACCATTTGCTGATAATGAGCTATAATCTCATAACAAGTCATTTTGAGGTTCTAGATCTCTGAGTCAGTCAACCATTTGCTGATAATGAGTTGTAATCTCATAACAAGTCATTTTGATGTTTTAGATCACCGAATCGGTCAACCATTCACTGATAATGAGCTACAATCTCATAACATACCATTCTGAGGTTCTAGATTGCCAAATCGGTCAACTGTTTACTGATAATGAGCTATAATCCCATAACAGGCCATTCTGAGGTTCTAGATTGTTGAATCAGTCAACCGTTCACTGATAATGAGCTACAATCTCATAACAAGCCATTCTAAGATTCTAGATCGCCAAATCGGTCAACCGTTTGCTGATAATGAGCTACAATCTTATAACAAGTCCTTTTGAGGTTCTAGATCACTGAATCAGTCAACTATTTTCTGATAATAAGATGTAATCTCATAACAAGATGTTCTAAGGTTCTAGATTGCCTAATCGGTCAACTATTCATTGATAATGAGCTGTAATCTCATAAAAAATCATTTTGAGATTCTAGATTGCCAAATCAGTCAACCATTTGCTATTAATGAGCTACAATCTCATAACAAGTCATTCTGAGGTTCTAGATCACCAAATCGGTCAATTGTTTGCTGATAATGAGCTCTAATCTCATAACAAGCCATTCTGAGGTTCTAGATTGCTAAAATCATCAACTGTTCACTGATAATGAGCTACAATCTCATAACAAGCCATTCTGAGGTTCTAGATTGCCGAATCAATCAACCATTTGCTGATAATGAGCAGTAATCTCATAACAAGCCATTCTGAGGTTCTAGATCACTGAATCAGTCAACCGTTTGCTGATAATGAGCTACAACCTCATAACAAGCCATTCTAAGATTCTAGATCACTGAATCAGTCAATTGTTTAGTGATAATGAGCTACAATCTCATAACAAGTCATTCTGAGGTTCTAGATCGCCGAATCGATCAACTATTTGTTGATAATGAGCTGTAATCTCATAACAAGCTATTTTCAGGTTCTAGATTTCTGAATCGGTCAACTGTTCACTAATAATGACCTCTAATCTCATAACAAGCCATTCTAAGGTTCTAGATTGCTGAATCGGTCAACTGTTTGCTGATAATGAGCTGTAATCTCATAACAAGTCATTCTAAGATTCTAGATTGCCGAATCAGTCAACCGTTCGATGATAATGAGCTATAATCTCATAACAAGTCATTCTGAGGTTCTAGATCGTTGAATCAGTCAATCATTTGTTGATAATGACCTGTAATCTCATAACAAGCCATTCTGAGGTTCTAGGTCTCTGAATCAGTCAACCATTCACTGATAATGACCTACAATCTCATAACAAGCCATTTTAAGATTCTACATTGCCGAATCGGTCAATCATTCACTAATAATGAGCTACAATCTCATAACAAGTTTTTCTAAGGTTCTAGATCACTGAATCAGTCAACCGTTTGCTGATAATGAGCTGTAATCTCATAACAAGCCATTCTAAGGTTCTAGATCGCTGAATCGGTCAACTGTTTGCTGATAATGAGCTATAAACTCATAACAAGTCATTCTAAGATTCTAGATCACCAAATCGGTCAACTATTTGCTGATAATGAGCTATAATCTCATAACAAGTCATTCTGAGGTTCTAGATCGCTGAATTGGTCAACCATTTGCTAATAATGAGTTATAATCCCATAACAAGCCATTCTAAGGTTCTAGATCACTGAATCAATCAACCTTCACTGATAATGAACTGTAATCTCATAACAAGCCATTCTGAGGTTCTAGATTGCCGAATCGGTCAACCATTTGCTGATAATGAGCCGTAATCTAATAACAACCCATTCTGAGGTTCTAGATCATCAAATTGGTCAACCATTTGCTAATAATGAGCTATAATCTCATAACAAGCCGTTCTGAGGTTCTAGATAGCCAAATTGGTCAATTGTTCACTAATAATGAGCTACAATCTCATAACAAGCTATTCTGAGGTTCTAGATCACCGAATTGGTCAACCATTTGCTGATAATGAGTTGTAATCTCATAACAAGCCATTCTGAGGTTCTAGATCGTCAAAGCGGTCAACCATTCGCTAATAATGAGCTACAATCTCATAACAAGCTATTTTGAGATTCTAGATCATCGAATCAGTCAACTGTTTGCTGATAATGAGCTGCAATCTCATAACAAATCATTCTAAGGTTATAGATCACTAAATCAGTCAACTATTTACTGATAATGAGCTGTAATCTCATAACAAGTCATTCTGAGGTTCTACATCACTGAATCGGTCAACCGTTTGCTGATAATGACTTGTAATCTCATAACAAGCCATTTTGAGGGTCTAGATCATCAAATCAGTCAATCGTTCACTGATAATGAGCTATAATCTCATAACAAGCCCTTCTAAGGTTCTAGATCGCCGAATCAGTCAATCATTTGCTAATAATGAAATATAATCTCATTACAAGCCATTTTGACATTCTAGATCGCTTAATCAGTCAATCATTCACTGATAATGAGCTACAATGTCATAACAAGCCATTCTGAGGTTCTAGATCACCGAATCGGTCAACTGTTTATTGATAACGAGATGTAATCTCATAACAAGCCATTCTAAGGTTCTAGATCACTGAATCAGTCAACCATTTGCTGCTAATGAGCTGTAATTTCATAACAAGCCATTCTAAGGTTCTAGATCACTAAATCAGTCAACCGTTCACTGATAATAAGTTGTAATCTCATAACTAGTCATTCTGAGATTCTAGATCAGTGAATCAGTCAACCATTCACAAATAATGAGCTACAATCTCATAACAAGTCATTCAAAGGTTCTAGATAGCCAAATCGGTCAACCGTTTGCTGATAATGAGCTGTAATATCATAACAAGCCCTTCTGAGATTCTAGATCACCGAATCGGTCAACCATTCACTGATAATGAGCTACAATCTCATAACAAGCCATTCTAAGGTTCTAGATCACCAAATCGGTCAACCATCTACTGATAATGAGTTATAATCTCATAATAAGTCATTCTGAGGTTCTAGATCGCCAAATCGGTCAACCGTTAGCTGATAATGAGCTTTAATCTCATAACAAGTCATTCTGAGATTCTAGACCATCGAATTGGTCAGCTATTTGTTGATAATGAGCTACAATCTCATAAGAAGCTATTCTAAGGTTTTAGATCGCCGAATTGGTCAACCATTCGTTGATAATGAGCTGTAATCTCATAAAAAGCCATTCTTAGATTCTAGATCCCTGAATCGGTCAACTGTTCACTGATAATGAGTTGTAATCTCATAAAAATCCATTCTCAGATTCTAGATCCCTAAATCGGTCAACTGTTCGCTGATAATGAGTTGTAATCTCATAAAAAGTCATTCTGAGGTTCTAGGTCACTGAATCGGTCAACCATTCACTGATAATGAGTTGTAATCTCATAACAAGCCATTTTAAGGTTCTAGATTACCAAATCTGTCAACCGTTTGCTGATAATGAGCTGTAATCTCATAATAAGCCATTCTAAGGTTCTAGATCACTGAATTGGTCAATCATTCACTGATAATGAGCTACAATCTCATAACAAGCCATTCTAAGGTTCTAGATCGCTGAATCAGTCAACCGTTTGCTGATAATGAGATGTAATCTCATAACAAGCCATTTTGAGGTTCTAGATCGCTGAATCGGTCAACCGTTCACTAATAATGATCTACCATCTCATAACAAGCTATTCTGAGATTCTAGATCACCGAATCGGTCAATCAATGACTGATAATGAGCTACAATCTCATAACAAGTCATTCTGAGGTTCTAAATCGCCCAATCGGTCAACCATTTATTGATAATGAGTTATACTCTTATAACAAGTCATTCTGAGGTTCTAGATCTTTAAATCGGTCAACCGTTCACTGATAATGAGCTATAGTCTCATAATAATTCATTCTGAGATTCTAGATCACTAAATTGGTCTTTCATTCACTGATAATGAGCTACAATCTCATAATAAGTCATTCTAAGGTTCTAGATCACCGAATCGGTCAACTATTTGCTGATAATGAACTTTAATCTCATAAAAAGCCATTCTGAGGTTCTAGATCACCGAATTGGTCAATTGTTCACTGATAATGAGCTGTAATCTCATAACAAGCTATTCTAAGGTTCTAGATCATCAAATTGGTCAACCATTTTCTAATAATGAGCTGTAATCTCATAACAAGCCATTCTGAGGTTCTAGATCACTGAATTGGTCAACCATTCCCTGATAATGAGTTAGAATCTCATAACAAGCCATTTTGAGGTTCTGAATCGTTGAATTAGTCAACCATTTGCTGATAATGAGCTATAATCTCATAACAAGCTATTTTGAGGTTCTAGATCATCGAATCGGTCAACCATTCTCTGATAATGAGCTACAATCTCATAATAAGCCATTCTGAGGTTCTAGATTTTTGAATCGGTTAACCCTTTACTGATAATGAGCTGTAATCTCATAACAAGCCATTCTGAGGTTTTAGATCACAAAATCGGTCAACCTTTCACTGATAATGAGCTACAATCACATAACAAGTCATTCTGGGGTCCTAGATTGCCGAATCGGTCAACCATTTGCTGATAATGAGCTGTAATCTCATAACAAGCCATTCTGAGGTTCTAGATCACCAAATCGGTCAACCGTTCACTGATAATGAGCTACAGTCTCATAACAAGCCATTTTGAGATTCTAGATCACTAAATCGGTCAACAGTTCACTGATAATGAGCTATAATCTCATAACAAGTTGTTTTGAGGGTTCTAGATCACTAAATCGGACAACCATTTGCTGATAATGAGCTATAATCTAATAACAAGTCGTTCTGAGGTTCTAGGTCATCAAATTGGTCAACCGTTTGCTGATAATGAGCTATAATCTCATAACAAGTCATTTTGAGGTTCTAGATCTCTGAATCAGTCAACCATTTGCTGATAATGAGTTGTAATCTCATAACAAGTCATTCTGAGGTTTTAGATCGCCGAATCGGTCAACCATTCACTGATAATGAGCTACAATCTTATAACATGCCATTTTGAGGTTTTAGATTGCCAAATCTGTCAACCATTTACTGATAATGAGCTATAATCTCATAACAGGCCATTCTGAGGTTCTAGATTACTGAATCGGTCAACCGTTCATTGATAATGAGCTACAATCTTATAACAAGCCATTCTAAGATTCTAGATCACCAAATCGGTCAACTGTTTGCTGATAATGAGCTATAATCTCATAACAAGTCCTTATAAGGTTCTAGATCACCAAATTGGTCAACCATTTGCTGATAATGAGCTTTAATCTCATAACAAGAAGTTCTAAGGTTCTAGATTGCCTAATCATTCAACTATTCATTGATAATGAGCTGTAATCTCATAACAAATCATTTTGAGATTCTAGATTGCCAAATCAGTCAACCATTCGCTGATAATGAGCTACAATCTCATAACAAGTTGTTCTGAGGTTCTAGATCACCAAATCGGTCAACCGTTTGCTGATAATGAGCTGTAATCTCATAACAAGCCATTATGAGGTTCTAGATTGCTAAAATCATCAACTGTTCATTGATAATGAGCTACAATCTCATAACAAGCAATTGTGAGGTTCTAGATTTCCGAATCGATCAACCATTTGCTGATAATGAGCAGTAATCTCATAACAAGCCAATCTGAGTTTCTAGATCACCGAATCAGTCAACCGTTTGCTGATAATGAGCTACAATCTCATAACAAGCCATTCTGAGATTCTAGATCATTGAATCAGTCAACTATTTGGTGATAATGAGCTACAATCTCATAACAAGTCATTCTGAGGTTCTAGATTGCCGAATCGATCAACCATTTGTTGATAATGAGATGTAATCTCATAACAAGCCATTCTAAGGTTCTAGATCGCCGAATTAGTCAACCATTTGTTGATAATGAGCTGTAATCTCATAAAAAGATATTCTAAGATTCTAAATTGCCGAATTGGTCAACTATTTGGTGATAATGAGCTACAATCTCATAACAAGTCATTCTAAGGTTCTAGATCACCGAATCGGTCAACCGTTTGCTAATAATGAGATGTAATCTCATAACAAGTTGTTTTTAGGTTCTAGATTTCTGAATCGGTCAACTGTTCGCTAATAATGACCTTTAATCTCATAACAAGCCATTCTAAGTTTCTAGGTTGCCGAATCGGTCAACCATTTGCTGATAATGAGCTGTAATCTCATAACAAGCCATTCTGAGGTTCTAGATTGCCTAATCGATCAACCGTTCGATGATAATGAGCTACAATCTCATAACAAGCCATTCTGAGGTTCTAGATCATTGAATCAATCAACCATTTGTTGATAATGACCTATAATCTCATAACAAGCCATTCTGAGGTTCTAGGTCTCTGAATCAATCAACCATTCACTGATAATGACCTACAATCTCATAAAAAGCCATTTTAAGATTCTACATTGCCGAATCGGTCAACCGTTCGCTGATAATGAGCTACAATCTCATAACAAGTTTTTCTAAAGTTCTAGATCACCGAATCAGTCAAACATTTGCTGATAATGAGCTGTAATCTCATAACAAGCCGTTCTAAGGTTCTAGATCGCTGAATCGGTCAACTATTTGCTGATAATGAGCTATAAACTCATAACAAGTCATTCTGAGATTCTAGATCATCAAATTGGTCAACTATTTGCTGATAATAAGCTATAATCTCATAACAAGTCATTCTAAGGTTCTAGATCGCCGAATCGGTCAACCATTTGCTAATAATGAGCTATAATCTCATAACAAGCCGTTCTGAGGTTCTAGATCACCGAATTAATCAACCTTCACTAATAATGAACTGTAATCTCATAACAAGCCATTCTGAGATTCTAGATCGCCAAATCGGTCAACCATTTGCTGATAATGAGTCGTAATCTAATAACAACCCATTCTAAGGTTTTAGATCACCGAATCGGTCAACCGTTCACTGATAATGAGTTATAATCTCATAACAAGCCGTTCTGCGGTTCTAGATCATAACAAATCATTTTGAGATTCTAGATTATTGAATTGGTCAACCGTTCACTGATAGCTATAATCTCATAACAAGCCATTCTGGGATTCTAGATCGCCAAATCGGTCAACTGTTCACTGATAATGAGCTACAATCTCATAACAAGTTGTTCTGAGGTTCTAGATTTCTAAATTGGTCAACCGTTCACTGATAACGAGTTGTAATCTCATAACAAGTCATTCTGAAATTCTAGATCACTGAATCGGGCAACCGTTCGCTGATAATGAGCTACAATCTCATAACAAGTCGTTCTGAGGTTCTAGATTAGCAAATTGGTCAACCATTCACTTATAATGAGCTCTAATCTCATAACAAGTCATTCTGAGATTCTAGATCACCTAATCAGGCAACCATTCACTAATAATGAGCTGTAATCTCATAACAAGTCATTCTGAGATTCTAAATCACTGAATCGGTCAACCGTTTGCTGATAATGAGCTATAATCTCATAATAACCCATTCTGAGGTTTTAGATTGCCGAATTGGTCAACCATTCATTGATAATGATCTGTAATCTCATAACAAGTCATTCTAAGATTCTAGATCACCAAATCGGGCAACCCTTCGCTGATAGTGAGCTACAATCTCATAACAATTCATTCTAAGGTTCTAGATCACTGAATCGGTCAACCATTCTCTGGTAATGAGTTGCAATCTCATAACACGCCATTCTAGGTTTCTAGATCACCGTATCGGTCAACCATTTTCTGATAATGAGCTATAATCTCATAACAAGCCATTCTGAGGTTCTAGATGGCTAAATCGGTGAACCTTTCACTAATAATGAGTTGCAATCTCATAACAAGCCATTTTAAGATTCTAGATCACTGAATCAATCAATCATTTGTTGATAATGAGCTACAATCTCATAACAAGTCATTCTGAGGTTCTACATCGCTGAATCGGTCAAACATTTGCTTATAATGAGCTATAATCTAATAACAAGTCATTCTAAGGCTCTAGATCACCGAATCAGTCAACCATTCGCTGATAATGAGCTTTAATCTCATAACAAGCCATTCTGAGGTTCTAGATCACTGAATCGGTCAACCATTTGCTGATAATGAGCTGTAATCTCATAACAAGCCATTTCAAGGTTCTAGATCACTAAATCGGTCAACCATTCACTGATAATGAGCTACAATCTCACAACAAGCCATTCTGAGGTTCTAGATCGCCGAATCGGTTAATCATTTATTGATAATGAGCTATAATCTCATAACAAGCCATTCTAGGGTTCTAAATTGCCTAATCAGTCAACCATTCATTGATAATGAGCTACAATCTCATAACAAGCCATTCTAAGATTCTAGATCACTGAATCGGTCAACCGTTCACTGATAATGAGCTAAAATCTTTAACAAGTCATTCTAAGGTTTTAGATCATTAAATCGGTCAACCATTTGTTGATAATGAGTTTTAATCTCATAACGAGCCATTCTGAGGTTCTAGATCGTCGAATCGATCAACCGTTCGTTGATAATGAGCTACAATCTCATAACAAGCCATTCTGAGATTTTAGATCACCGAATCAGTCAATCATTCGCTAATAATGAGCTACAATCTCATAACAAGTTGTTTGGAGGTTCTAGATTGCCGAATCGATCAACCATTTGCTGATAATGAGCTGTAATCTCATAACAAGCTGTTCTAAGGTTCTAGATCGCCGAATCGGTCAACCATTCACTGATAATGAGCTTTAATCTCATAACAAGTCATTCTGAGATTCTATATTGCTGAATTGGTCAATTGTTCACTGATAATGAGCTATAATCTCATAACAAGTCATTATGAGGTTCTAGATCACCGAATCGGTCAACCATTTGCTGATAATAAGCTACAATCTCATAACAAGCCATTCTAAGGTTTTAGATTGCCGAATTAGTCAACCGTTCACTGATAATGAGCTGTAATCTCATAACAAGCTGTTATGTGGTTTTAGTTCACTGAATCGGTCAACCATTTGCTGATAATGAGCTATAATCTCATAACAAGTCATTCTGAGGTTCCAGATTTCCAAATCAGTCAACTATTGACTGATAATGAGCTACAATATCATAAAAAGCCATTCTAAGGTTCTAGATTGCCGAATTGGTCAACCATTTGCTGATAATGAGTTGTAATCTCATAACAAGCCATTCTAAGGTTCTAGATCACCGAATCGGTCAACTGTTCGCTGATAATGAGCTACAATCTCATAACAAGTCATTATGAGGTTCTAGATCGCTGAATCGGTCAACCATTTGTTGATAATGAGTTGTAATCTCATAACAAGCTGTTCTAAGGTTCTAGATCACCGAATCAGTCAACCATTTATTGATAATGAGCTGTAATCTCATAAAAAGCCATTTTGAGGTTCTAGATCGCTGAATCGGTCAACCGTTTGCTGATAATGAGCTAAAATCTCATAACAATCCATTCTCAACTTCTAGATGACCAAATCGGTCAACCATTTATTGATAATGAGCTGTAATCTCATAAAAAGCCATTCTGAGGTTCTAGATCACCGAATCGGTCAACTGTTCACTGATAATGAGCTACAACTCATAACAAGCCATTCTGAGATTCTAGATCACCGAATCGGTTAATCATTTGTTGATAATGAGCTATAATCTTATAACAAGTCATTCTAAGGTTTTAAATCCCTGAATCGGTCAACTGTTTGCTGATAATGAGCTATAATCTCATCACAAGCCGTTCTGAGGTTCTATATCGCCAAATCGGTCAACCGATCACTGATAATGAGTTGTAATCTCATAACAAGTCATTCTAAGATTCTAGATTTCTAAATCCATCAACCATTCACTGATAATGAGCTATAATCTCATAACAAGTCATTCTGAGGTTCTAGATCACCGAATCGGTCAACCATTTACTGATAATGAGCTGTAATCTCATAACAAGCAATTCTGAGGTTCTAGATCATCAAATCGGTCAACCATTCACTGATAATGAGTTGTAATCTCATAACAAGCCATTCTAAGGTTCTAGATCACTGAATCGGTCAACTATTTGCTGATAATGAGTTATAATCTCATAACAAGCAATTTTGAGGTTCTAGATCACTGAATTGGTCAACCGTTCGCTGATAATGAGCTACAATCTCATAACAAACTATTCTCAGGTTCTAGATCACTGAATCGATCAACTGTTTGCTAATAATGAGCTGTAATCTCATAACAAGCCATTATGAGGTTCTAGATCGCCGAATCACTCAACTGTTTGTTGATAATGAGCTACAATCTCATAACAAGTTGTTGATAAATTCTAGATCGCCAAATCGCTCAACCGTTCAGTGAAAATGAGCTACAATCTCATAACAAGTCATTCTAAGGTTATAGATCACCAAATCAGTCAACCATTTGCTGATAATAAACAGTAATCTCATAACAAGCTGATCTGAGGTTCTAGATCACCGAATCATTCAATCGTTCGCTGATAATGAGCTGTAATCTCATAACAAGCCATTTTGAAGTTTTAGATCACCGAATCGGTTAACCGTTTGTTGACAATAAGCTATAATCTCATAACAAGTCATTCTGAGGTTCTAGATCATGGAATCGGTCAACCGTTCACTGATACTGAGCTACAATCTCATAACAAGCCATTCTGAGGTTCTAGATTACCGAATCGGTCAACCCTTTACTGATAATAAGCTGTAATCTCATAACAAGCCATTCTAAGGTTCTAGATCACTGAATTAGTCAACCATTCAATATTAATGAGGTACAATCTCATAACAAGTCATTCTGAGATTCTAGATCATTGAATCGTTCAACTGTTCACTTATAATGAGCTACAATCTCATAACAAGTCATTCTGAGGTTCTAGATCGCCGTATCGGTCAACTATTTGCTAATAATGAGTAGTAATCTCATAACAAACTATTCTAAGGTTCTAGATCATCGAATCGGTCAACCATTTGCTAATAATGAGCTGTGTAATGTCATAACAAGTCATTCTTAGATTCTAGATCATCGAATCGGTCAACCGTTCATTGATAATGAGCTACAATCTCATAACAAGTGTTTCTAAGGTTCTAGATTGTTGAATCGTTCAACCATTTTCTAATAATGAGCTGTAATCTCATAACAAGCCATTCTAAGGTTCTAGATCACTGAATCGGTCAACCATTTGCTGATAATGATCTGTAATCTCATAACAAGCCATTCTGAGGTTCTAGATCATTGAATCGGTCAACCATTCGCTGATAATGAGCTACAATCTCACAATAAGCCATTCTGAGGTTCCAGATCACCAAATTAGTCAATCATTTGCTGATAATGAGCTATAATCTCATAACAAGGCATTTTGAGGTTCTAGATCACTGAATACGTCAACTGTTTGCTGATAATGAGCTACAATCTCATAACAAGTCATTCTGAGATTCTAGATCACCGATTCGGTCAACTGTTCGCTGATAATGAGCTACAATCTCATAACAAGTCATTTTGAGGTTCTATATCACTGAATCAGTCAACCGTTTGCTGACAATGAGCAGTAATTTTATAACAAGTTGTTCTAAGGTTCTAGATCACCGAATCGATCAACCATTCACTAATAGTGAGCTGTAATTTCATAACAAGCCATTCTGAGGTTCTAGATCACCGAATCGGTCAACCATTCTCTAATAATGAGCTGTAATCTCATAACAAGTCATTCTGACATTCTAGATCACCGAATCAGTCAACCATTTGCTGATAATGAGCTGTAATATCATAACAAGTTATTCTGAGGTTCTAGATCACTGAATCAGTCAACCGTTCACTAATAATGAGCTACAATCTCATAACAAGTCACTATGAGATTCTAGATCACCGAATCGGTCAACCGTTCACTGATAATGAGCTACAAACTCATAAAAAGTCATTTTGAGGTTCTAGATCACAAAATCGGTCAATCATTTGTCGATAATGAACTGTAATCTCATAATAAGCCATTATGAGGTTCTAGATCACTGAATTGGTCAACCATTTATTGATAATGAGTTGTAATCTCATAGCAAACCGTTTTGAGGTTCTAGATCATTGAATTGGTCAACCTTTCAATGATAATAAGCTACAATCTCATAACAAGTTGTTCTAAGATTCTAGATTAATGAATTCGTCAATCGTTAACTAATAATGAGCTACAATCTCATAACAAGTCATTCTGAGGTTCTAGATCACTTAATTGGTCAATTGTTTGTTGATAATGAGCTACAATCTCATAACAAGTCATTCTAAGGTTCTAGATCACTGAATCGGTCAACCGTTTGTTGATAATGAGTTGTAATCTCATAAAAAGCGATTCTAAGGTTCTAGATTGCCGAAGTGATCGATCATTCACTAATAATGAGCTATAATCTGATAACAAGTCATTCTAAGGTTCTAGATCGCCAAATCAGTCAACCATTTGCTTATAATGAGCTGTAATCACGTAAAAAGCCATTCTGAGGTTCTAGATCACCGAATCGGTCAACTATTCGTTGATAATGAGCTGTAATCTCATAACAAGCCATTCTGAGGTTCTAGATCGCTGAATCGGTCAACCATTCACTCATAATGAGCTATAATCTCATAACAATCCATTCTAAGATTCTTGATCGCCAAATTGGTCAATCGTTCGCTGATAATGAGCTGTAATCTCATAACAAGTCATTCTGAGATTCTAGATCACCGAATCGGTCAACTATTCACTGATAATGAGCTGTAATTTCATAACAAGCCATTCTGAAGTTCTAGATTGCCGAAATGGTCAACCGTTTGCTGATAATGAGCTGTAATCTCATAACAAGCCATTTTGAGGTTCTAGATCACCGAATCGATCAACCGTTCTCTAATAATGAGCTACAATCTTATAACAAGCCATTCTAAGGTTCTAGATCACCAAATCAGTCAACTATTTTTCTGATAATGAGTTGTAATCTCATAACAAGTCATTTTGAGGTTCTAGATTGCCGAATCGGTCAACCGTTTGTTGATAATGAGCTGTATTCTCATAACAAGTTGTTCTAAGGTTTTGGATCGCCGAATCGGTCAACCATTCACTGATAATGAGCTACAATCTCATAACAAGTCATTATAAGATTCTAGATCGCCGAATCGGTCAACCATTCACTGATAATGAGCAGCAATCTCATAACAAGTCATTCATAGGTTCTAGATCACGGAATCGGTCAACCGTTTGTTGATAATGAGCTGTAATCTCATAACAAGCTGTTCTGAGGTTCTAGATCGCCAAATTGGTCAACCATTCACTGATAATGAGCTATAATCTCATAAAAATCCATTCTAAAGTTCTAGATTCATCGAGTCGGTCAACCTTTTGCTGATAATAAGCTACAATCTCATAACAAGCCATTCTAAGATTCTAGATCGCCAAATCGGTTAACCGTTTACTAATAATGAGCTACAATCTCATAACATGTCGTTCTGAGGTTCTAGATCACTAAATCAGTCAACCATTTGCTGATAATGAGCTGTAACCTCATAACAAGTCGTTCTGAGGTTCTAGATCACCGAATCGGCCAACCGTTCACTGATAATGAGCTATAATCTCATAACAAGCCATTCTGAGTTTCTAGATTGCCGAATCGGTCAACCGTTTGTTGATAATGAGCTATAATCTCATAACAAGCCAATCTGAGGTTCTACGTCACTGAATCGGTCAAGCATTCACTAATAATGAGCTACAATCTCATAACAAGCCATTTTGAGGTTCTAGATCGCTGAATCAGTCAACCATTTGCTGATAATGAGCTATAATCTGATAACAAGTCATTGTGAGGTTCTAGATCGCCGAATCGGTCAACCATTTGCTGATAATGAGCTACAATCTCATAACAAGCCATTCTAAGATTCTAGATCGCCAAATCGGTCAACTATTCACTGATAATGAGCTATAATCTCATAACATGTCATACTGAGATTCTATATCACTGAATCGGTCAACCGTTTGCTGATAATGAGCTGTAATCTCATAATAAGCCATTCTGAGGTTCTAGTTTGCTGAATCAGTCACTTGTTCACTGATAATGAGCTATAATATCATAACAAGCCGTTCTGTGGTTCTAGATCACCAAATCGGTCAACCATTTGCTGATGATGAGCTGTAATCTTATAATAAGTTGTCCTGAGGTTCTAGATTGCTGAATTGGTCAACCGTTCACTGATAATGAGCTACAATCTCATAACAAGTCATTCTGAGATTCTAGATCACCAAATTAATCAACCATTTGCTGATAATGAGCTATAATCTCATAACAAGCCATTCTGAGGTTCTAGATTGCCGAATCAGTCAACCGTTCACTGATAATGAGTTACAATCTCATAGCAAGCTATTCTGAGATTCTAGATCGCCGAATCGGTCAACTGTTCACTAATAATGAGCTACAATATCAAAACAAGTCATTCTAAGGTTCTAGATCACTAAATCGGTCAACTGTTTGCTAATAATGAGCTGTAATCTCATAACAAGCCATTCTGAGGTTCTAGATCACCGAATCGGTCAACCATTCACTGATAATGAGTTGTAATCTAATAGCAAGTCATTCTGAGATTCTAGCTTGCCAAATCGGGCAACTGTTTGCTAATAATGAGCTATAATCTCATAACAAGTCAGTCTGAGGTTCTAGATAGCCGAATCAGTCAACCGTTTGCTTATAATGAGCTATAATCTCATAGCAAGTCATTCTAAGGTTCAAGAGAGCCGAATCGGTCAACTGTTTGCTGATAATGAGCTGTAATCTCATAACAAGCCATTCTAAGGTTCTAGATCGCCGAATCGGTCAACCTTTCGCTGATAATGAGCTACAATCTTATAACAAGCCATTTTGAGATTTTAGATCGCTGAATTGGTCAACCATTCACTGATAATGAACTACAATCTCATAACAAGTCATTCTGAGGTTCTCAATCACCGAATTGGTCAACAGTTTACTGATAATGAGCTGTAATCTCAAAGCAAGCCATTCTGAGGTTCTAGATCACTGAATCGGTCAACTATTCACTGATAATGAGCTGTAATCTCATAACAAGCTGTTCTAAGGTTCTAGATCACTGAATCGGTCAACCGTTTGCTGATAATGATCTATAATCTCATAATAAGCTATTCTGACATTCTAGATGGCTAAATCGGTCAACTATTCACTGATAATGAACTACAATCTCATAACAAGCCATTTTGAGGTTCTAGATCACCAATTCAGTCAACCGTTTGCCGATAATGAGTTGTAATCTCATAACAAGCCGTTCTGAGGTTCTAGATCACCGAATCGGTCAACTATTCACTAATAATGAGCTACAATCTCATAAAAATCCATTCTTAGATTCTAGATCGCCAAATCGGTCAGACATTCGCTAATAATGAGCTATAATCTTGTAACAAGTCATTCTGAGGTTCTAAATGGATAAATCGGTCAACTATTTGGTAATAATGAGCTAGAATCTTATAACAAGCCATTCTGAGGTTTTAGATAGTCAAATTGGTCAACCGTTCACTGATAATGAGCAATAATCTCATAACAAGCCATTCTAAAATTCTAGATTGTCGAATCGGTCAACCGTTCACTGATAATGAGCTACAATCTCATAACAAGTCATTCTGATGTTCTAGATCACTGAATCGGTCAACCGTTTACTAATAATGAGCTGTAATCTCATAACAAGCTATTCTGAGGCTCTACATCGACGAATCAGTCAACCGTTTCCTGATAATAAGATGTAATCTCATAACAAGTCATTCTGAGATTCTAGATCACTGAATCGGTCAACCGTTTACTGATAATGAGCTACAATCTCATAACAAGACGTTCTGTGGTTCTAGATCACCGAATCGGTCAACCGTTTGTTGTAATGAGCTGTAATCTCATAACAAGCCATGCTGAGGTTCAAGATTATTGAATCGGTCAACCGTTCACTGATAATGAGCTGTAATCTCATAACAAGCCATTCTTAGGTTCTAGATCGCCGAATCGGTCAATAATTTGCTGATAATGAGCTGTAATCTCATAACAAGCCATTCTGAGGTTCTAGATCACCAAATCAGTCAACCATTCGCTGAAAATGAGCTACAATCTTATAACAAGCCATTCTGAGGTTCTAGATCGCTGAATCGGTCAACTGTTTGCTGATAATGACCTGTAATCTCATAATAAGCCATTCTGAGGTTCTAGATCACCAAATCGGTCAACCGTTTGCTAATAATGAGCTACAATCTCATAACAAGTTGTTCTGAGATGCTACATTGTCGAATCGGTCAACCGTTTGTTGATAATGAGCTATAATCTCATAATAATTCATTCTGAGTTTCTAGATCGCCGAATTGGTCAACCATTTATTGATAATTAACTGTAATCTCATAACAAGCCATTCTGAGGTTCTAGATCACCAAATCAATCAACTGTTCACTAATAATGAGCTGTAATCTCATTAAAAGTCATTCTGAGATTTTAGATCACCGAATCGGTCAACTGTTTGCTGATAATGAGCTACAATCTCATAACAAGCCATTCTAAGGTTCTAGATCACTGAATCAGTCAACTGTTTGCTAATAATTTGTTGTAATCTAATAACAAGCCATTCTGAGGTTCTAGATCACTGAATCAGTAAACCATTTTTTGATAATAACCTACAATATCATAACAAGCCATTCTTAGGATCTAGATCATCGAATCCGTTAACTGATTACTGATAATGAGTTGTTATTGCATAACAATCCATTCTGGGGTTCTAGATCACTGAATTCATCAACCATTTGCTAATAATGAGCTAAAATCTCATCACAAGCCATTCTGAGATTCTAGATCACCAAATGAGTCAACCATTCACTGATAATGAGCTATAATCTCATAACAAGTCATTTTGAGGTTCTAGATCATCGAATCAGTCAACTGTTTGGTGATAATGAGTTGTAATCTCATAACAAGCCATTCTGAGGTTCTAGATCACCAAATTGGTCAACCATTCACTGATAATGAGCTGTAATCTCATAACAAGTCATTCTGAGGTTCTAGATCACCCAATCGGTCAACCGTTCACTAATAATGAGCTATAATATCATAACAAGTCATTCTAAGGTTCTAGATCACTGAATCAGTCAACCATTTACTGATAATAAGCTATAATCTCATAACAAGCTGTTCTGAGGTTCTAGATCACCGAATCGGTCAACCGTTCACTGATAATGTGTTATAATCTCATAACAAGTCATTTTGAGGTTCTAGATTGCTGAATCAGTCAACTGTTTGCTGATAATAAGTTGTAATCTCACAACAAGCTGTCCTACACTTCTAGATTGCCGAATCGATCAACCATTCACTGATAATGAGCTACAATCTCATAACAAGTCATTCTGAGGTTCTAGATTGCCGAATCGGTCAACTATCTGCTGATAATGAGCTATAATCTCATAACAAGTCATTCTAAGGTTCTAGATCACCTAATCGGTCAACCGTTAGCTGATATTGAGCTATAATCTCATAACAAGTCATTCTTAGATTCTAGATCGTTGAATTGGTCAACCGTTCACTGATAATGAGCTACAATCTCATAAAAAGTCATTCAAAGTTTTTAGATCACTGAATCGGTCAACCGTTTGCTGATAATGAGTTGTAATCTCATAACAAGTCATTCTGAGGTTTTAGATCACCGATTCGTTCAACCGTTCACTGATAATGAGCTATAATCACATAACAAGTTGTTCTGAGGTTCTAAATCACTGAATCGGTCAACTATTTGCTGATAATGAACTGTAATCTCATAACAAGCCATTATGAGGTTCTAGATCACTGAATCGGTCAACCATTTGCTGATAATGAGCTACAATCTCATAATAAGCTATTTTGAGGTTTTAGATCGCTGAATCGGTCAACCATTTGCTAATAATGATCTATAATCTCATAACAAGCCATTCTGAGGTTCTATATCGCCAAATCGGTCAATCGTTGTCTAATAATGAGCTATAATCTCATAACAAGTCATTCTAAGGTTCTAGATCACCAAATCGGTCAACCATTTGTTGATAATGAGTTGCAATCTCATAACAAGCCATTCTGAGGTTCTAGATTGCCAAATCGGTCAACTGTTCACTGATAATGAGCTGTAATCTCATAACAAGTCATTCTAAGATTCTTGATCGCTGAATCGGTCAACCGTTCACTGATAATGAGCTAGAATCTCATGACAAGTCATTCTGAGGTTCTAGATCGCCGAATCGGTCAACTATTTGCTGATAATAAGGTATAATCTCATAACAAGCCATTCTGAGGATCTAGATCACTGAAGCAGTCAACCGTTCATTGATAATAAGTTGTAATCTCATAACAAGTCATTCTGAGGTTCTAGATCACCGAATCGGTCAACCATTTGCTGATAATGAGTTGTAATCTCACGACAAGTCATTCTGAGGTTCTAGATCGCCGAATCGGTCAATCGCTCGCTGATAATGAGTTAAAATCTCATAAAAAGCCATTCTAACGTTCTAGATCACCGAATCGGTCAACCATTTGCTGATAATAAGCTGTAATCTCATAACAAGTCTTTTTGAGGTTCTAGATCGCTGAATCGGTCAACCGTTCACTAATAATGAGCTACAATCTCATAACAAGCCGTTCTAAGATTCTAGATCACCGAATCGGTCAATCATTCACTGATAATGTGCTACAATCTTATAGCAAGTTGTTCTGAGGTTCTAGATCACTGAATCATTCAACCGTTTGCTGATAATGAGCTACAATCTCATAACAAGTTGTTCTGAGGTTCTAGATTGCCGAATCAGTCAACCGTTCACTGATAATAAGCTGTAATCTCATAACAAGTCATTATGAGATTCTAGATTACCGAATCGGTCAACCATTCGTTGATAATGAGCTATAATCTTATAACAAGTTCTAAGGTTCTAGATTGCCGAATCGGTCAACTGTTTGCTGATAATGAGTTTTAATCTCATAAGAAGCCATTCTGAGGTTCTAGATCACTGAATCGATCAACTATTCACTGATAATGAGTTGTGTACACCTCTCCTTCCAGTTTGTGATCCGTGGATTCCCAAGCTTTCCAAAGGCAAGGCTCAGTAGCAAAGGTTTCACAATTGATATGAATCAAATACACAATACTACCAATAATGAATAACAATGAAACATAACCAATAAAATGTACAAGCAAAAGAAAAATAAATGAATGCAAACCCCACGATGCTCGAAGCTTCTATTGTCTCTCTCTACTCCTTCCGAAACGTTGTTCTCGATGCTCAATATTGGCGGGGCAGCATCTATGACTTGAGAAGTGTTGATAATTTTCTAGTTTAAATGGGTGTGTGATTGCAAGATGGCTTGAATGCTACAACTAAACTGACAGAGTAATGGCGCATGAGAGCTTGAAATCCTGGATCCTTCAAATGGTTATGAAGGGTTTATTATATAGGATTTGGTGATGATATGAATGGTTGAGATCAATCCCAGAGATAGGGAGATG
>MU228449.1:1063238-1076551 GCA_018584345.1 Thuja plicata
GATGGGTGGAGTAACCCATGTGATCTGATTGGAGTTATCTCTTTGAAGATAAATGAATATTTAATTTATTTATTTAATAATTATTTTCAACATGTGAGATAATTGAATTCTTTTTTATTAAGAATTGTTTTATTTGATGAAATTAAATTAATTTAATTAAAATTAATTTAATTGGAAGAATTTAATAAGTAAGTTTAAATATTTGAATTTAAACTATAGGAAATTGAGTTTAATTAATCAATTAAAGCTATTTAATTAAATAAAATTAATTATTGGGAATTTGATTAGATGATTTGGGGAATGAATTTAGAGGAAAATAGATGATTAATTAATGATTAAAAAACTATTAATTAATAGATGAAAATTAGTGTTTTTAATGTAAAGTCGCAAGCCTGTCCATTTTAGGGTGTCTACATTTGCCCCTCTTTGATGCGATGTGACTTGTCACAGTGTGTCAAAGATTCTTTGATTTTGCCCCAGCTTGCCCGACATTTAATAGGTGTATTTATGCCCCCTCAACAAATTTGAGCGAAAAGTCACGAGACGAGCGTTGATTTGTTGACACTGTAATTTGTGGAACTGGGTAGCTGTCAGATTTGAAAAATACTTTAAAATGCCCCTTTAATTGACCATTGAAGTTTCCGGGGACTGGGAAGAAATTTCGGAGCTCCTGGGTCAAATTAGGGTTTCTAAACCCCTATAAGTAGCTAAGAGAGCTCTTCATTTGTCACTTTGCGAATTGGAGCTCTGATTATCTTGGTAAGTTGGTTTCTAATTTTTACCTTCTTTTTCTTCCTATTTTTGAGCGATGGCGGGCCTTCTTGGCGTAGTGCACATTTCTGACCGAATCCGTACGTACCACAGACCTGCTGGCTCTAGACATCCGGTGAGTTTCCTCACTTTGCATGTCATTTATTTCTTTATTTATGGCTTTAAAATTTGTACTTTTTTGGAAAATTGTCATAGGTGCCGCAATCGACTGCGGTTTTGCCGCAATTGCGGTTTAAATGCTGCAATTGCTGGTTATATACTGCATTTGATAAAGGTGCCTCACTTTCATGTATAAAATTCTGCAATTGTAATTTGTCTGTCGCACTTGTAGTTTATGTTCTGCACTCGCTTAAAAGTACCGCATTTGCCTCTATTTATTACCGCAATTGATTTTTTAGCATTGTCTGCCTGATGTCTTTGTCTGCTCTCTGCTATGTTTAGCTTCTGTTACTTTCCTCAATGACTGAAACTGATAATTTTCTATTTTTTACTCTATGTGAAGTTCATTGGGCATATCTTGCGCTGTCAAGAGTCCAGACCGGCGGGACTCGTGTATCGATTCCAGTTGACCGAGGATAAGAGGTCAGTACTTCATGATCTGGGATTGTACTGGATATGTTATATGCCTGAGATCATGACCAACAGGGGTCTGATTTTTGCTCTTGTAGAGCATTGGCACTCTAAGACATGCACTTTCTGGTTACCCACTGGGGATTGTATCATGACCTTGGAGGATGTGTATTGCATCCTCCAACTCCCTATCCAAGGCAAGCTGGTGGAGTATTGCACACGCACTGGTGTTACTACTTTGACTGAGCTCTTTGGTCTGCCCCAGGATCAGCTCGGGCTTGCAGGAGATTATGACATTCCTTGGTCTAGATTCAGATTAGGCCTTGATAGACTATCCACGCTACTGGGTAGTCTGATATGTGGGATCCTATGCCCCGATCGGTGTCAGTGTGGTTTTTCTGTTGATTTTGGTAGTGTCCTGCAGAGTATGGTCCGAGACCATACCGTCTTTGTGTGGGGCCCATGCATGTTGGCCCACATGCATTTTCACATGTTATATATGGCTTACTTGGATGGTAAGTCACTCGGCTGCGGTGCTACTTTACTTCAAATTTGGGCATGGGAGCATATAGCAGTATGTCATCTTGTTGGTGCCCATGCTCTCCCAACAAATAGGTCGTATGTGTATATGTATGATGGTGTGATTGTCCAAACTCATATGGGTCATCTTTCATACTTGTGGCAAAAGCTAGATATGATTCCTTATTTTATCTAGAGGGCATACAGAGATTCTCCCATCTGGGATGGAGAGGACATCCATCTCCCCTTTTATCGACAGCGGAGATACTTGATTGGTCACATGAGTGACCATGTATACATGATAGATTTTCATAACACCGATAGGGTGTTACGTTAGTTTGGAGAGCAGCAGGATGTATTGGATTCGTATGAATATTTTTCTTGGAGGTCAAGGGATGCTCATGTTTGGGGTGTTGTAGTGTCACTGAATGCTGCTCGCACTGAGTTCTTAGGGCTGCTTCCTGTTGCATGGACCTAGCGCTCTGCCACTGTGGACCTAGGTTTGTCTTGTTTTTGATATGCATATGTACTTCCTTTCTGCTCTTTGATTATTGCTCATATCTTCTTATAGTACTTTATGTCTTTATCTACTGTGGTACTGATAGTTGAGTTTATCTTTTGCAGGTACTACACCATAGTATGATGCTTATTGGTTGCAGCATCGACCTATTGCACTGACAGATGTGTCACGTCCTATTCCCAGGACTGTGATGAGGAGGGCTCAATGGTTATGACACAGTAGGGGAGGCTATGATGGAGGGAGAGGTGGTGGCCAGGGGAGAGGAGGGAGAGATGGTGGGAGGGATGGAGGATGGGGTAGAGGAGACAATGGAGGGGATGATCCTAGTCCCGGGGGTGCTGGTGGTGGGGTTAGGGCTGGTGGTGGTAGGAGCAGGAGCCATTTTGGTTCTCCTAGAGTTGGGTTGGGTGCCATCTTGGAGGACAAGGAGGCTTTAGAGGAGGAGGTGCCTCAGCTAGTGTGCAAAGTTCGTAGGCGGACGGGAGCATTTTTGGCTCCCCGTCCTGAGGATAGAGTTGTTATTGAGGACGTGGATGTGGAGATTGGAGACATAGATGTGGAGGCCTTGGATGAGTAGAGTGCTGAGACAGGTTCCTTTGGGGAGAGTGGCAGTAGTAGGAGCAGTACAGGGGAGAGCTCCAAGAGTGGTGATGACTCTATGGTTTTGAGATGGAGAGGAAGAGAGTGACTAGGGGCGGGGTGGAGGAGGGTGACATGGACATGGTGATGGGCAGTATGGATGATGATCCCTCAAAGGTGGAGTGCCTTACCCAGCAGGTTCAGGATCTGCAAGCCCGTCTTGCCTTATCTGATGCCTGTGCAAATGCTTTGGAGGCTCATGTTATAGCTGCTGATTCTACAGAGCGACAGGCTTGGGCTGAAGTCTGCTTGTTCATTGATAGTGTACAGGATGTCACCCATAAAGATATTCTAGACATGTATTACAGATCTAGGCGAGATGCTCAGAGGGAGATTGATTACTGGGGATGCCATTATGAGGGTGTAGTTCCTACGGCACAGAGGGTGCCTAGTTACACAGCATCTCAAAGATCTAGCAGGGCTCAGCATTCGCAGAGTAGTGGTATCAGAGCTCCTGAGTCCTCTCATAGGATAGATTCTGATATGCCTCCCCCTTGTGTGCCTCCGGGTGAGGGTGGGGGTAGTTCTTGTTGACTATACTCCCTATACCATTTTTGTAGTGATTCATTATATACTCTGAGTAGTACAATTTTTTGTATCCCGATACACTGATATATATATTGATATACATGTTGATTTCCTTCTTTGTTCATACTTGTGACCTTTCATTTGTACTCAGATATTTTGATTTACATTAGATGCAGCTATGTTTTGATATGATGTGCAATGGTTTACTATGCTATATGTATGATTCTATATGAATTTGTGGTTTAGATGATGAAATGTATATGCCATATGATCCTATTATGCAGACTCATATATGGATGTTTTTACTTTCCTATGATACTGACATGTCATGCATGATGGTGTAAATGAGATGCATGTTTATATGAGATTCTTATGGATGCATGTGTTTTTTATGCTTTATCATGTATGCAACTACCATATTTTTTTACTTTTCTGATGCACTTAATGAATGAATGCAATCTACTATGCACAAAATATCTGAGTAATGCATGTGTTAGTTAGAAATAAGTTAATTTGGATAGATGTGCTCTGAGATTGATCTAATAGAATTTGATGATAGAAAAGTTTTTTTTTTGCATTTTTGGATAGATATGATCTGATAGAAAGGATGTATGTCCCAAGTCGCTACCCCTATTTCCAATAATTTTCATCATTGCATCTTTTTTGTATTTTTTGATATTCTGGAAGAGCGTTGAATGATACAGATCACATACCATCTGGATACTGCCACAACCTCTTGATAGCGGAAGGAGTAGAGAGATTGAATAGAAAGAGACCTATAGTGCACCCAAATATTGACCATCTAGATTCAACTATGTTCCCTGTTTGAAAAGAAAGAGAGCCAAAAGCACCCAGATATTGACCATCTGGATATCGCTTGTCCTCTGAGTTAATCTAAAACAAAGAAACCAAGATAGAACTCCTATGTACCCAGAGTCCATCTGGATAACACCTTGAGCTCTTGATTTCTGAAAGGGAAAGCCAAACAAACAAGATAGAACTCCTATGCCCCTAGAGTCCATCTAGATAGCATCATGAGCTCTTGTTTGTAACATAAAGGGAAAGACCATAGAAACCAAGATAGAACTCTAAAACAACTCAGAGTCCATCTGAATATTGTTGCGAGCTCTTGATTCTATAAAGCAAACAAGCAAAAATAAAAGAGAAGGAATGTCCAATTCTTTCCCAGGGTTAAGCTCAGATCGTGGAACTGTGCAGCTGCCAGATAAGTGACAACTTCTACCGCATTTATCCTAAATCATAATGGCCCTAAAATTGAAGTGAACATTCAACAGACAGCAATTAAAGAAAATAAGTCATGATCTATCATAGCTACTCTCCTCACATGGTGGATCCTGGAGTAGCATAAGAACATAACCCTGAAATATAGACTAACATCTGACCAACTTGACTGACCTAGTCAACATTTTTGTGTGGTTCCTCGATGCAGTTGGATTCTCTTGATTGGCTCAAACTCTTTGGATAGGCTTTGTTGGCTTGATTTCTTTGATCGCGTTGGCAGCGGATCAAGCTATGTCAGATGGGCTGAATGCGTGTTCGCAAAGCTCATGATTGTGATAGTATTTGATTGATAGATTTGATTTCTTTGATCATGTTGGCAGCTGATCAAGTTGTGTTAGATGGGCCGAATGCGTGTTCGCAAAGCTCATGATTGTGACAATTGATAGTTTGGCTTGATTGCATGTTGCTTGTTGATTGAATTGATAGATTGATAAAGCTGTGTCAGATGAGCCCAATGTTGATTCACAATGCTCATGATTGTGACATTGATTGACTGGACGTGATTGCCCCTTGCTCTCTTGATAACTGAGTTGGCTTTATTACTTTGGGATTTTTGCAATTTTTTGATTGTTTTTTATGAAGATTGATTTTCTCTTGATTTTTAATATTTTTAGGATTTTTGATGAGTTTTCTGATTATTAGGATTTTTTAGAACTTTTGGAATTTCCCCCTAGTCTGGTGGACCAATATTAACCATGGGTAAGTGTTTTGTGCTCAGAGGGGATGGTGCTTCTGGATATTGCTTGGGTAGTCAGTCTTGCATTTTGAAGTGTGCTCAAGCCTTTTGGAGCTCATTGATGGTGAAGCTAGATTTGAACACTTGGCACCTATTTCCCAGGTTTTCACCAAGGTACCTACTCAATAGTGTCTAATTGCTAGGTTTTCACTGAGAGAGTGATTTTGTTTTTCTCTTTACTTTTTTGTTTTTTCTGCGTTTTTTGGTTGTCGCCAAGGCGCCTGATTGCCAGGTTTTCACCAAGGTAACTTTTGTATTTTTTGATTTTTTTTGGTATTTTCTAGATATGTAGATAAATGCCTTAACCATAGAGAATTTTAAGGGTAAAACCTCTTCAGGTGCATGTTAATGATGTAGCTGGGGATCTGATCTCCTTCTGGTGTTGCTAGTATGAATGCCCCACTTTGAGTAGAGCTAATAATAACAAATGGTCCTAGCAAGTTAGGCTTGAACTTTCTGGGTTTGACTCACTCTGCTTGATTCTTCTTATTTTCCATGAGGACGAGGTCTCCTACCTCAAATGTTCATGGCTTCACCTTCTTGTGATAGTTCCTTCTAAGGCGATTCTGATAGCCTTGTAAGTGGTCAAAGGCATGTTGCCTTCTTTCATCTAGTAATTCTAGTTCACTAAGTCGTGCCACTCTATAGTCTTCATCTGAAACCAGGTTCTTCAATGATATCCTTAGGGATGGGATTTCTACTTCGAGGGGTAATACCACCTCTGATCCATAGACTAGGGAGAAAGGAGTGGCTCCTATAGGTGTTCTCACACTAGTTTTGTATGCCCATAATGCATGACTAAGCTGTAAATGTCAGTCTCTCCCTTATTCATTCACTATTTTCTTCAAGATTTTCAGGATTGTTTTATTTGTAGCTTCAGCTTGGCCATTCCCTTGAGGGTAGTAAAATGAGGAGAACCCTTGTTTGATGGGGAACTGTTCACATAGGTCTTCAGTATCCTTTTTTTGGAAAGGTGTACCATGATCTGTCAGGATTGTTTTGGGGATCCCATATCGATAGATGATGTGGTTAAGTATGAACATTGCTATTTTCTTTCTAGTGATGTAAGTGAGGGGAAATGCTTCCACCCACTTGGTGAAGTATTCCATTGTTGCTATGATGTACTTGTGTCTATTTGTTGAAGAAGGTGTGATTTTGCCTACCAGGTCAAATCCCCACATTGAAAATCGCAATGGTGATGTGATAGGATTTAGTTCCTGGGCCGGTGCATGGATGAGGTCTCTATGAACTTTACACTATCTACACCTTTGAACATGCTTGTGTGCATCTGTCTCTATTGTGGGCCAATAGTATCCCATGCAGATTATTTTCTTAGCTAAGCTATTGCCACCTTCTTGGGTTCCACATATTCCTTCATGTACCTCGTACAAAGATTTCTGGGATTCCATGGAAGTGAGACATCGTAGTAATGTTCCATCTAGACTTTGTCTATATAGAGTAGTTGAGAGGATGGTATACTTAAAGGCTTGGCAGATGAGGGATTTTTGCTGGTTCCTAGACAAGTTTGGGGGTAAGACGTTGTTTTGGAGATAGCTATAGACATCTTGGTACCATGGGGACTCAGGACCAACAAGGACAGACACTGATTTTGTGATAGATTCCTGATGTGATGGTACCAAGAGTTGCTCCACTAGAAACTGGAATTTGGTATCGTTACCTGGCATATCAATCAGTGATGCTATGGTAGCCATCACATCTGCTACTTTGTTCTGTGCTCTTGGGACTTTCTCAAAGAGAATGTAATGAAACTTGGTTCACAGTCATTCCATTTGTGCTCTGTATGGTATGAGCTTCTCATCTTTGGTCATATAATCATTGTTAACTTGACTAATGACCAACTGTGAATTGCCAAAGACTTTCAGGTTCTTGATTCTCCATTGAATGGCTATCTTTAAACCGATGACCAGTGCTTCATATTTTGCTATATTGTTGGTGCATTGGAAGTTAAGTCTAAAAGACTTTGGAATTGTATCATGATCTGGAGTGATAAGAACTATCCCTACCCCCACACCATGGTTTGTACACGATTCATCAAAATAAAGTTGTCATACCTCAATCACCGGTTGTAGTGTCATGATAGATTCATCAGGAAAGTCTGAAACAATAGGCTGGTGGTCTTGAATTGGTGCCTCTGCTAGTTGATCAGCGATCACTTGTCCTTTGATGGCCTTTCTATCTATGTACTCAATGTCAAACTTGCTTAAGATCATTACCCACTTTGCCAGTCTTCCTATGAGTGCTACTTTTCTTAATAGGTACTTGAGAGGATCAATATGTGCGACCAATTTTGTTTGGTGACTCAACATGTAGTGTCTAAGATTCTGGGAAGAAAAAACAACTTCCAGGCATGACTTCTCAATGGGCATATAGTTTAGCTCATATCCAACTAAAGTCCTTCTTAGATAGTAAATGGCCCTCTCTTTTCCAGCGTCATCATGTTGTGCCAAGAGTACACCTAACACTGATTCCATCGCTGAGATATATAGAAGCAATGGTCTACCTTGTACTGGTGGTACCAATATAGGAGACTTAAGAAGGTAGTCTTTGAATATCTAAAATGCCTATTCACATTGCTCTGTCCATATGAACTTGATGTCTTTATGCAATAGGTGTTGGAATGGGTGGCACTTGTCTGCCAGTTGAGCTATGAAGCATCTGATCGATTGGAGCCTTCCTTGTAACCCTCTTAGCTATCTCAGGTTTGATGGTGGACACATGTCCAATATTGCTTTGACCTTTGCTAGATCCACTTTGATTCCTCTGTGTGATACTATGAACCCCGGTAATTTTCCCGATGTGACACTGAATGCACACTTTTTTGGATTTAGTCAGACTTTGAATTCCTGCATTCTGTCAAAGATGGGTCCAAAAACCTATAGATGATCCTTTCAAAGTATTGATTTGGCTAATATGTCATCCACATAGTCTTCCATTGTCTTGTGGACGAGGTCATGAAATATAGTTGACATAGTTCTTTGATATGTCACTCCTGCATTCTTTAGACCAAACGGCATGACATTCCAACAATATGTTCACCAAGGACATGTGAAAGCTATTTTGTGTTGGTCCTCTAGCACAATCCTTATTTGATTGTAACCTAAAAAGCCATCCATGAGTGATAGCATTTGATGTCCAGCAGTTAGGTCTACTATCATATCAATGTTTGGTAAAGGAAAGTCATCTTTGGGACATGCTATGTTGAGATCCCAAAAGTCTGTGCAAATCTGTATTTGACCATTGTGCTTTGTAACTAGTACCAGATTAGATATCCAATCCACATATGGTATAGGTCTGATGAATTTAGTGTCCAAGATCTTTTTTAGTTCTGCTTTGACTAGTAATGCGACATGAGGATGCATCTTTCTTAGCTTTTGTTTGACAGGTTTAGCATTTGGTAGCAATGGGAGATGATGTAATACTAACTCCGGATCCAACCCTGGCATATCTGAGTAGGACTATGCAAAATTTATCATTCTTTCCTTGAAGAAACTAATGAACTATTCTCTCTCCTTCAAAGTGAGTGATTTTGCCAGGTATATGTTCTTTGGGTTCTTGTCATCCCCCAAGTTGACTTCCTCTGTCTCTTCGGCTAGTAGGGTTGATTTCTCCTCTGTCGGGGGGAGGAGTTCCTTCTTTCCATCTTCTAGCACCTCAGTGAGGTTTTTGCCAGAAGATACGTCTTCTTTTAGCTTTTTATTCTTTTGTTCTTTTTTCCTTTATGGACTGGAAAGAGGAGCTTCCTCCCTGAAGTATGCTGCTTTGTCTAGGTTAATGGAGAATCCTACCTTATGGTCTCCTGACGGAATGCCTTCCCTTAGTCCCATGAAATGAGCTATCACCTCATCATTCTCAAAGACATCTAGATTAGGTGGCCCTTGTTGATCCCACTCTATAAGCTCAAGGTGTACAAGACAGACACTCTCACTACTGTTTGGCTTTGGTTGACTGAATGGGACTGTTGATATGGTGCCTACAAAATTGGACTATGATGTAGATGCACCACTTGAGGTTTGATAAATGACATTTTTTTCTATATAGGGTTGTTCGGTGATTGTCAGTTGGTCAAATAGGTCTGCTAGATTTATGATAATGTTAGCTCGACGGAAAAAATATGGGATTGATGATTTAGAGTCATGGAGGGATCTCCACTCATACTCATGGGAGTCAGTCTCAATGGAATGTTCGTCTGATGTCTCACTTCCTTGGTTATCTTCTATTGCTAAGTGTAGGTTTATTTGGGATTGTGTGGTTCCCTCTTCGGCGGGCAATAACAGCTTAATATGTTGCTTATTAGGACATGCTATGTGTTGTGCCCCTGGTGCATCTCTGCTATTTGCTCATGATTTACTTGAATGTCTTGGATCATAGAACTAGTGCTTTGTTGTCCATATCCCAAACCTCTTGTGTTTCTCTGGGTTGGCAGGAGCGGCAATTCATATATGCCTTGTTGTCTTTCCCCCAGCCCAGTTGTACCATCATACCCAAATCTTTGTATCATTGTGTAACCATTACCATAGTTCGACAAAGGTAATGGTGGCTGAATTGTCTCAGGGGAATCTTAGTATAACCAGGTATTGATGTCTTGTTCAAAAGGATTTTCTTCCGTTATGTCTCCCCACTGGAAAAAAAGTTATGGGTGGACATCTAAATAGAATAGGCTACGGAGTTTTCGTTGCAATAATAGGTTGTGGCATGCCATGAGTTCTTGGGCTTTGAGGCATGTGTGTGATGGTAAAATCCTCTTCATATTTGTATTCACCATAGCCCTTATCTATGATGGATATCTTGCCTTCTTTCTGTGTGATATCTTTGAGGTTTGAATTTGAAGAGGATGAGATTCTTGCATCTTGTTTAATGACTATCTTCCCTGTTGCTCGTGTGACATCCTTGGGATTTGAATCTAAAGAGGATGGGATGCTTGCATCTTGGTTTGATGGTACCTAGTTATCAGTGCTGATTTGGACCACATTATAATATTGGAAGGGATTGGGATCTCCCTCTATGATGATATCCTCTCCCTGGTGTGGGAACTTGATGCATTGATGGTATGTCAAGGGTATAGCTTGCATTTCATGTATCCAAGGTCTCCCTAGTAACATGTTGTATCCCAACTCAAGGTCTAAGATTTGGAAGGGTATGTTTTTAACCATAGGACCAATGCGAATAGGTACAATGATAATACCCTTAGAGGACCTTTCCTCTTCATCATAGGCTCTGATATTTATCCTCCTTGTGACATCAATGCTTGATTCTGAATAGCCCAGCTACTTGATTAACTTTAGAGTACAAATTTTTAACCCAGCTCCACCATCAACAAGGACCCTACAGACACCGCTTTTGTGGATCTAGACAAGTAAGTGTAGAGGATCATTATGTAGGGGTTTATGCGACGATACATCACAGTCTGTGAATGTGGCATGTTTGTTAGCTTCTATATAGTTGAACATTATTTGGAAGCTCTCGGGTGTTATGTCCCTTGGGATAGCTACATTTTGAAGTGCTTGGTCAAGTGTCAGTTTATGCTATGGAGATATGCGCAATAGGTCAAACATGGAGATCTGGGTGGGTATGCACTTTAGTTGGTCCACTATGCTTGTTTGTGGATCTGAGTTTGCTATAGGATTGGCTGATGTTGTAGCTGAGGATGATACTCCTTGAAATATGACTCTAGCACGACGTGTTGTTATAGCACAATTATTACCTTAGTCTCTAATAGTGATTGTAGCCACATGCTTATCTAAAGGATTGAGGTAATTGATGACATTATCACTGTTGGCATATGTCTAGTTAACTTGTTTCGTTTGTCCACCAGACCTGGAGGCTTTTCCCTTGTTGTGATCATGAAAGGTATTAGTGAATATAGTGTGATTAGTTGTGCCTTTGGTTTGAGTATTCATCACATCAATGATCCATGTGTCAATCAGATCTTAGATAGCATGTTTCAATCGGTAGTAGTTGGCTATTTTGTGCCCTTTCACCCAATGAAACTTGTAGAAATATTTGTCATTATACCACCTTGGTTTGTTTTCATCTTGTTCAAAGTCCCTAATTTTTGGGAGAGTGATAGTGTTTGATTGTATCAACTTGCGTAAAGCTAATTCTATCAGCTCTCCTAATGGTGTGATATCTCATTGCTGGAATTAAAACTGTGGTTTGCGTTGATTCTGTTGTTGATTGTTTGACACAGCAGCCGCTTGTACAGGGGGAGGTTGGTTATGGGTGTGTCATGAATGACATGTCTAGGATCAAATTGTCAATGAACATGACTATTAAATCTTGTTCAGGAACATCATATGTAATGTAGTTTGCCGTATTCCTCCCTCTCTGTAGGAATTTCACAAAAGACTCTCCATCTTTCTGTTTAATGTCGCAAAGGTCCTTGATGCTGACCTTGCACTTGATGTTATTATGGAAGTGAGCTATGAACTTTTCATCCAATTCTCCCCAAGACTGAATTCCATGAGGTAGATGTGAGAACCATTCCATTGCTGGTCTGACCAAACTTTGTGGGAACAGTCACATTAGATATGTCTCATCATGAGCGACTTTGACGCAACTAGCAAAAAACTCTTGGATATTCTCAATAGGGTTGGTACTACCCCTATTCTTATCAAATTTTGGTACCGAGAAGTGATTTGGGAATGGATACATTTGAAGAGAATGGTCAAAGGGATATGGGTATAAATCCTCTACGGTATAAGATTTAGTTTTCCCCTGATTTTTCATATCCATAATTTGGGTTTGAAGAGTTTGCATTTGTTGCATTAGAATGTCCGTTTGATATTGAGGCTGGTGCGTGTGGACATTTCTTTGTGTCGTGGTGGGTATGAGGCTGCGCCTTTGTGTCCCTTGAGTAGGAACATAGGATTTCATCCTAGGGACTTGATATTGATTCCCCACTAAGTGATTTGTAACTGGAGGGACATGCGTAGTCCATGGTGGGTTTTGATGTGTTTGTTGTTGTGACTGAAACTAGGGTTGATAAAGTTGGGGTAGGTATTGTTGCTGTTGAGGTTGGGTTTGAAACTGGGGCTGCTATTGCTAAGGTTGGATTTGAGGCAATTGAAGTTGGGGTTTCTGTTACGGGGGTTGGATTTGAGGCAACTGAAGCTGGGGTTGCTATTGCGGGGGTTGGATTTGAGGCAACTAAAGCTGGGGTTGCTATTGCGGTGGTTGGAACATAGGCAACTGAGGCTGGGGTTACTGTTGCAAAGGTTGGATTGGTGTCAGAATGGGAAAAGATGTAGCTTTGGGTGGGCCTTGACTGTAATTCATTCTGGTAGAGATGGATCCCTATAGGCATGATATGTTGGTCCCAAGACTAGTGTGAATTGATTGCAGCAGCGGCATAGTTTCAGAATAGTTGGTGTTTGGTGAGATGGAAGGCATAGCATGAGAGTTTGATTCACCTGGCCATGAGAACAAAGATAGAGGCATACTAGTGACCATAGGTGCACTTTGTTGCGAGCCTGTCATGCTTTAAGTAGAAGATGTGCTAGCCTAGGTCAGGTCATTGGTTTGATTGGATACAGTCTGTGTCAATGTGGGTAAAACCAATGGTGGAAAGTGTTAGAAACATAGAGAGGGGGGGTGAATCAGTGTTTGTCTATTAATTACTTTTTAGCAACTTAAACATAAATCAAACATACATAGAATGAAGCTTAACATAAGAACTCATAACACATGATATGATTATGGGGAAACCTT
>MU228449.1:1089490-1125474 GCA_018584345.1 Thuja plicata
TAAACATAAATCAAACATACATAGAATGAAGCTTAACATAAGAACTCATAACACATGATATGATTATGGGGAAACCTTGATCAGAGGAAAACCCCAATGGGAATTAGTACCCACAAATATTGTACTATGTATAATGAACATGTTAAAGTTCCTTTGCCTTGTTAGAAGCAGTCTTTACAATATGAGTACAATGACCTGGTTAAAGGTCTGACCCTATTAGGAGTCTTTTACAAAACCCTGTTAAAGGTATATGGCTCACTGCCTAGGCTCACTACCTAATAAGATGAAGGCTACAACCTTCTGAAAGATGATATGCACTATATAAAAATGAACTACTATGATGACACTGTTGTCTGATCAGTTCCGTGTATGCGTGAATGCTCTTACTCTCTTAAAGAGCTATATCATATACTGAATTCATTATACTGTCCCTCTGTATCTTCCTTTTACATCATAATCGACACTTGTAACATTACTTTATATTACATACTTATATGTTCATATCCGAATAGGCGTGACCCAAAACAAAACACTAGTCGGCCCTAAAACAAAATATACAACGCTTCCAAAAAAGTTGGCTCAAGCATGTTTACTACAATGATAATTACACCATTACAAACATATATCAAAAAGAACTTAGCCATTACATTACAAAATAATTCATGCTGATCAAAATTGTAGTCGGCTTCCATGCTCTGTCTTCTGGACTACTAGTCTACTGATCTGCCTGTAACTTTGTCGTATTGTTGTTCTGTACAATACGTGTCTAGATGTAGTATGTACACATGTCATACAACTTATATCTGAATGTGTATATTCTAACTTGATCTCTCACATGTGTGCTGATGTGTTGATCGCTGAGTATCTCTGTCTGCCCTATTTTCATACTTAGTCATTTTGTCTTTCATGACAGAAACTAAACATGACTTTGTTGCCATGATAAAAAAAAAAATGAGTCATGCATCCTTAGTAATTCAACTTGCCAACATAAATATTTGTGACACAATAGGTAGTATCTAAGGAGTGTGAGTAGTTTTTTGACCGGCGAGAGGGTTTTTGGGCCATATAGTTGATACACTGAATTCAGCGGGGAGTTTGACTCCCTTCTTTATTAGCATGGCCAAGTAATGTTTAGGGTTCCTCTCTACAACAACGTCAACTATTTTTATGGAGTAAGCATCTTATTCCACATCTTCAAGTTCTTCTGTGATATCTTGGAAAAAAGCTGCCCCACGGGGTTGTTTAATGAATAGAGTAGAACTGGTATTCATGAAGGGATCATTCTCTTGCTCTGTTTCCCAAGCAGGGAAACGGTTGATATATGACTCATCAAGTTGAGTTCTAGCCTTAGACCCTATGTAAGGTCCTCCATGAGGTGTTTAAGACATAGTGCGGTCCAGATTTTGTAACTAAAACAAGTGATATAAAGCAAACAAGGAAGAAGATCCTTTCTGAGGAAAGTCCAAGTTATGTTTTGGACAAAGGTAATTCTAAGGACAGATTTTGATATAACTTGATCTCAAAGTGGTGATGATAAAAGATAAGATTTTCCAACCTTTGCCTTGGACAAAGTCAATTTGATAAAGATGATGATGTTTGATATGATGAGATCAAAGTATTTCAAGTCCAAGCTTTTGAACTAACAATGTTTTCGACAATAGTTGTGCTTTACAGAGAAAGGGTAATCTTTAATGTTTAGAGATTCACACAATGTTCTTTGCATTTTCCTGGGATAAACACTAGTTTTGGACACCAAATGAAGAATTATTTCAACGTTTTAGGTAAAAATAGAAATATAATATATCTGGTCAAATGTGGTACAATTTCACTGATTACGGTAAAATAACTAGTCGATTGTGGTAGTTTATCACACAATGCTACTGATTTGCAAGATAGTTGACATTGACAACCCTAGAATTTAACATGTTTGACTCATTTTGACAGTTTGGATGTTTTGTTTTACATTTTTAGAAACTGATCAAAGAAAAAAGCACAATAGACACTGTGTTTTGAAGAATGAAGACTGAAATTGTGTACGTTCTACAACTTTTTCAAGTTGCAAGGTTATCATGAGGTCTCAACAATGAACAGTCAGATTAATCTAGGTCAATGGCTTCAGAAAAAAATGTTATAGGCCCAATGCTTGAATGTCCATTAGCTCACACAGTGATTGTCACGCTACTAGGACACGAAGGTCCACGACGTAGGTGCCTGTGTTTTTTCCATTTCCAGGTATTGTTTCCATGGAGTGAAGATCTCTTTCACTACACAAATACCATGGGACACATATGTTGGGAATATAGGAGGGAAATTCTACAACCCCTTGCACTATAATAAGGTATCTATTCAGAGGTAGAACGGGTTGGCCTCTAATTAATCAAGGTTGTAGTAAGGGTCCATGGTGTCTCTCTAATCGGTTTATACATGTGTAACTCACTTAAGAGCCTAGTTGATCACACTGGCTCCTTAGGGATATTCACCTGATCCAGACTATCAACAACACGCCTCGCCCGAGCTTGGCTAGATAAGATAGAACTTTGGTTCGCGCCTTGTTTATATACTGATCAGAAGGATTACTAGTTTAAAGTCATTCTCTAAGGAAGAAATGCATTCCCCGAATAGGCCTTCCTAAAAAAGTATAAAGGTTTGTAATCTAACAGTTTGTGCAAGTGCACCCAAAACTCAATGACTCAAGGTGAATCGATTAAGCTCCAAAGTTTGAAATATGAACTAAGCTACACCACCATACAAGAACCAATGTTTAATTTTAAGCCCAAAAGTAGGTGTTGATTGCTTTGTTTAATTTTATTTCACCAAATTGAGAGATTCTTTGCCTTTGTTCAGTTTTAATCCTCACGTCAATTTTAAGCCCAAATCCAAAATATGAGAAGTGATATGTTTGCAAGCACTATTCTTTTTAAACCCAAATCGACAAATGAATTCCTTTTAGTTTACTTTGTTTAAATAGGTTAGTACCAAAAAAGATTATTTGCAAAATGAGAATATATGTAACTTTGAAATAATGAATGATGCTTACCAAAACTTACCCTTCTCTATCCTCTATGATTTGATCCAATCCTACACGAAAACCAAAAAAAATGTTAATTTAGAAATAGCTGGGCAGAAGATTAGAATCAAATATTGTAATATTGTTGCGATTGTGGCAAAATTCTGGCGACTGCGGTAAACTTCTGGCGACTGCGGTCAACTTTTGTCAACTGCGGTAAAGCACTGTCAACTGCGGAAAAATGTTGTCGATTGCAGCACGGATCGGGCAACTACAGCAAAATTATTTCAATTGTGGCATGGATCTTACAATTGTGGCAAAGTACCTGAAGAATGAAGACAGAAATAGACAGAAAAAATACTGCAAAAGCCTGCAATCAATTGCGATATTAAACCAGTCGATTGCGGCACAGTTTTGATGATTACAGCAAAATACCAGCAATTGCAAAATAATACAAGTATCGAGAAAAAGTCCAATTTTTTAGTTTACGACCGTACAGCCATGGTTGATCAATCTGGTTCTTCATCTGGAAGAGATATTTGGGCTATTTGATTCACGTCGAGTTCACCAAAATGTACGCCTCTCCTTCTGGTTCATGATTCGTAGATTCATTTATTTAATAATTGTTTTCAACATGTGAGATAATTGAATTCTTTTTTATTAAGAATTGCTTTATTTGATGAAATTAAATTAATTTAATTAAAATTAATTTAATTGGAAGAATTTAATTAGTAAGTTTAAATATTTGAATTTAAACTATAGGAAATTGAGTTTAATTAATCAATTAATGGTAATTAATCAATTAAAGCTATTTAATTAAATTAAATTAAATATTTAATTAATTTTGGGAATTTGATTAGATGACTTGGGGAATAAATTTAGAGAAAAATAGATGATTAATTAATGATTAAAAAACCATTAACTAATAGATGAAAATCTAAGTGTTTTTAATGTAAAGTCACAAGCTTGTCTATTTTAGGGTGTCTACAAGCTGTAATCTCATAACAAGCCATTCTGAGGTTCTAGATCACTGAATCAATCAACTGTTTGCTAATAATGAGCTGTAATCTCATACCAAGCTATTCTGAGGTTCTAGATCACCGAATTAGTCAACTGTTCGCTGATAATGAGCTGTAATCTCATAACAAGCCATTCTAAGGTTCTAGATCGCCGAATCGGTCAACCGTTTAATGATAATGAGCTATAATCTCATAACAAGTTGTTCTAAGGTTGTAGATGGCTGAATTGGTCAACCATTCACTGATACTGAGCTACAATCTCATAACAAGCCATTTTGAGGTTTTAGATCATCAAATCGGTCAACCATTTGTTGATAATGAGCTGACATCTTATAACAATCCATTCTAAGGTTCTAGATCGCCGAATTGGTCAACTGTTTGCTGATAATGAGTTGTAATCTCATAACAAACTATTTTGAGGTTCTAGATCTCTGAATCAGTCAACCATTCATTGATAATGAGCTACAATCTCATAATAAGTCATTCTAAGGTTCTAGATAACCGAATAGGTCAACCATCTGCTGATAATGAGCTGTAATCTCATAACAAGCTATTCTGAGGTTCTAGATCACCGAATCCGTCAACTGTTCACCGATAATGAGCTACAATCTCATAACAAGCCATTTTGAGATTCTAGATCGCTGAATCGGTCAACCGTTCACTGATAATGAGCTACAATCTCATAACAAGTCATTCTAAGGTTCTAGATCACTGAATCGGTCAATCGTTTGTTGATAATGAGCTGTAATCTCATAACAAGCCATTCTGAAGTTCTAGCTCATTGAATCAGTTAATCATTCACTGATAATGAGCTGTAATCTCATAACAAGTCATTCTGAGATTCTAGGTCACTGAATCAATTAACCATTCATTGATAATGAGCTATAATCTTATAACAAGTCATTCTAAGGTTCTAGATCACCAAATCAGTCAACCGTTTGCTAATAATGAGCTGTAATCTCATAACAAGCCATTCTGAGGTTCTAGATTGTTGAATCAATCAACCATTTGTTAATAATGAGCTGTAATCCCATAATAAGCCATTTTGAGGTTCTAGATCACTGAATCGGTCAACAATTTGTTGATAATGAGTTGTAATCTCATAATAAGCCGTTCTAACATTCTAGATCACTGAATCAGTCAACTGTTCATTGATAATGAGCTAAAATCTCATAACAAGTCATTCTAAGGTTCTAGATCCCTGAATTGGTCAATCATTTGCTGATAATGAGCTATAATCTCATAACAAGCCATTCTAAGGTTCTAGATCGCTAAACTGGTCAACCGTTCACTGATAATGAGCTACAATCTCATAAAAAGCCATTTTGGGTTTCTAGATTGTCAAATCAGTCAACCATTTACTGATGAGCTGTAATCTCATAACAAGCTATTCTGAGGTTCTAGATCGTCGAATTAGTTAACCGTTCACTGATAATAAGCTACAATCTCATAACAAGCCTTTTTGAGCTTTTAGATCACAGAATCGGTCAACCATTTGCTGATAATGAGCTATAATCTCATAACAAGCCTTTCTAAGGTTCTAGATCATTGAATCGGTCAACTGTTCATTGATAATGAGTTACAATCTCATAACAAGCCATTCAAAGATTCTCGATCACCGAATCGGTTAACCGTTCACTCATAATGAGCTACAATCTCATAACAAGTCATTCTGAGGTTCTAGATCACCGAATCGGTCAACCATTTGCTGATAATGAGCTGTAATCTCATAACAAGCCATTCTAAGGTTCTAGATCACTGAATTGGTCAATCATTTGCTAATAATAAGCTATAATCTTATAACAAGCTATTCTGAGGTTCTAGATTGTCGAATCGATCAACCGTTCACTAATAATGAGCTACAATCGCATAACAAGTTGTTCTGAGGTTCTACATCGCTGAATCAGTCAACCATTTGATGATAATGAGTTATAATCTCATAACAAGTCATTCTAGGGTTCCAGATTGCCAAATTGATCAACCATTTGTTGATAATGAGCTGTAATCTCAAAAGAAGCCATTCTAAGGTTCTAAGTCACTGAATCAGTCAACTGTTTGCTGATAATGAGCTGTAATCTCATAACAAGTCATTCTGAGGTTCTAGATCACCGAATCGGTTAACTATTCATTGATAATGAGCTACAATCTCATAACAAGCTATTTTGAGGTTCTAGATCACCGAATCGGTCAACCGTTTGCTGATAATGAGTTGTAATCTCATAACAAGCCATTTTGAGGTTCTAGATCACCAAATCGGTCAACCGTTCACTGATAATGAGCTACAATCTCATAACAAGCTATTCTGAGATTCTAGATCATCGAATCGGTCAACTGTTCGCTGATAATGAGCTACAATCTCATAACAAGTCATTCTGAAGTTCTAGATCACCAAATCGGTCAACCATTTGCTGATAATGAGCTTTAATCTCATGACAAGCCATTCTAAGGTTCTAGATCGATGAATCAGTCAACTGTTCATTGATAATGAGCTGTAATCTCATAATAAGCCATTCTGAGGTTCTAGATCACCAAATTGGTCAAATATTTGCTGATAATGAGATGTAATCTCATAACAAGCCATTCTAAGGTTCTAGATCACCGAATCGGCAAACTGTTTGCTGATAATGAGTTGTAATCTCATAACAAGTTGTTCTGAGGTTCTCGATCGCCAAATCAGTCAACCATTTGCTGATAATGAGATATAATCTCATAACAAGCCATTCTAAAGTTCTAGATTACTAAATCAGTCAACCATTTGTTGATAATGAGCTGTAATCTCATAACAAGCCATTTTGAGGTTCTAGATCGCCGAATCAGTCAACCATTCACTGATAATAAGCTACAATCTCATAACAACCCATTCTGAGGTTCTAGATCATCAAATTGGTCAATCATTTGCTGATAATGAGATGTAATCTCATAACAAGCCGTAATCTCATAACAAGCCATTCTGAGATTCTAGATCACCAAATTGATCAACCGTTCACTTATAATGAGCTACAATCTCATAACAAGTCATTCTAAGGTTATAGATCACCGAATGGATCAACTGTTTGCTGATAATGAGTTATAATCTCATAACAAGCCATTCTGAGGTTCTAGATCACTGAATCAGTCAACCGTTCACTGATAATAAGTTATAATCTCATAACAAGTCATTCTAAGATACTAGATCACCGAATTGGTCAATCATTGGCTGATAATGAGCTATAATTTCATAACAAGCTTTTCTGAGGTTCTAGATTGCCAAATCGGTCAACCTTTTGCTGATAATGAGCTATAATCTCATAACAAGCCATTCTGAGGTTTTAGATGGCCGAATCAGTCAACCGTTCACTGATAATGAGCTACAATCTCATAACAAGTCATTCTGAGGATCTAGATCATCGAATAAGTCAACCATTTGCTGCTAATTAGCTATAATCTCATCACAAGTTGTTTTGAGGTTCTAGATCACCGAATTGGTCAACTATTTGCTAATAATGAGCTAAAATCTCATAACAAGTCATTCTGAGGTTCTAGATCGCCGAATCGGTCAACTATTTGCTAATAATGAGCTATAATCTCATAATAAGCCATTCTAAGGTTCTACATCTCTGAATCGGTCAACTGTTCGCTAATAATGAGCTGTAATCTCTTAACAAGCCATTCTAAAGTTCTAGATCACCAAATTAGTCAACCATTTGCTGATAATGAGCTATAATCTCATAACAAGTCATTATGAGGTTCTAGATCACTGAATCAGTCAACTATTTGTTGATAATGAGCTACAATCTCATAACAAACCGTTCTAAGATTCTAGATCACCAAATCGGTCAACCATTTGCTGATAATGAGCTGTAATCTCATAACAAGCCTTTCTAAAGTTTTAGATCATCAAATCGGTAAACTGTTTGCTGATAATGAGCTGTAATCTCATAACAAGCCATTCTAAGGATCTAGATCGCTGAATCGATCAACCATTTGTTGATAATGAGTTGTAATCTCATAACAAGTCATTCTGAGGTTCTAGATTGCTGAATCGGTCAATTGTTTGCTGATAATAAGTAGTAATCTCACAACAAGCCATTATAAGGTTCTAGATCACTGAATTGGTCAACCGTTTACTGATAATGAGCTATAATCTCATAACAAGCTGTTCTAAGGTTCTAGATTGCCGAATTGGTCAACTGTTTGCTAATAATGAGCTACAATCGCATAACAAGTCATTCTAAGGTTCTAGATCACTGAATCGGTCAACCATTTGATGATAATGACTTGTAATCTCATAAAAAGTCATTCTGGGGTTCTAGATTGCTGAATTGATCAACCATTCATTGATAATGAGCTGTAATCTCATAACAAGCCATTCTGAGGTTCTAGATCACTTAATCGGTCAACTATTTGTTGATAATGAGCTGTAATCTCATAACAAGTCATTCTAAGGTTCTAGATCACTGAATCGGTCAACTGTTCATTGATAATGTGCTACAATCTCATAACAAGCCAGTCTAAGGTTCTAGATCGCTGAATCGGTCAACCATTTGTTGATAATAAGCTATAATCACATGACAAGCCATTCTGAGGTTCTAGATCACCGAATCGGTCAACTGTTCACTGATAATGAGCTACAATCTCATAACAGGCCGTTCTGAGATTTTAGATTGTCGAATCGTTCAATCGTTCGTTAATAATGAGCTACAATCTCATAACAAGTCATTCTAAGGTTTTAGATCACCAAATCGGTCAACCATTTGTTGATAATGAGCTATAATCTCATAACAAGCTATTTTAAGGTTCTAGATAGATGAATCAGTCAACTGTTCATTGATAATGAGCTGTAATCTCATAACAAGCCATTCTGAGATTCTAGATCATCGAATTGGTCAACTGTTTGTTGATAATGAGCTATAATCTCATAACAAGCCGTTCTAAGGTTCTAGATCACCAAATCAGCAAACTGTTTGTTGACAATGAGTTGTAATCTCATAACAAGTTTTTCTAAGGTTCTTGATTGCCAAATTGGTCAACCATTTGCTGATAATCAGCTATAATCTCATAATAAGCCATTCTGAGATTCTAGATTGCCGAATCGGTCAACTATTTGTTGATAATGAGCTGTAATCTCATAACAAGCCATTTTGAGGTTCTAGACCACTGAATCGGTCAACTATTTGCTGATAATGAGCTGTAATCTCATAACAAGTCATTCTGAGGTTCTAGATCACTGAATCGGTCAACTATTCACTGATAATGAGCTACAATCTCATAACAAGCCGTTCTGAGGTTCTAGATCGCTGAATTGGTCAACCATTTGCTAATAATGAGCTATAATCTCATAACAAGCTATTTTGATGTTCTAGATCACTGAATGGATCAACCGTTCACTGAAAATAAACTACAATCTCATAACAAATCATTCTGAGGTTATAGATCGCCAAATTGGTCAACCATTTGCTGATAATGAGTTTTAATCTCATAACAAGCCATTCTGAGGTTCTAGATTGCTGAATCGGTCAACCGTTCACTAATAATAAGTTGTAATCTCATAATAAGTCATTCTGAGATACTAGATCACCGAATCAGTCAACCATTGGCTGATAATGAGCTATAATTTCATAACAAGCCATTCTGAGGTTCCACATCACCAAAACAGTCAACCTTTTGCTGATAATGAGCTATAATCTCATAACAAGCCATTCTGAGGTTTTAGATCACCAAATCAGTTAACCATTCACTGATAATGAGCTACAATCTCATAACAAGCCATTCTAAGGTTCTAGATCATCGAATAAGTCAACCGTTTGCTGCTAATTAGCTGTAATCTCATCATAAGTTGTTCTAAGGTTCTAGATCACCGAATTGGTCAACTATTTGCTGATAATGAGCTATAATCTCATAACAAGTCATTTTGAGGTTCTAGATCACTGAATCGGTCAACCATTTACTGATAATGAGCTGTAATCTCATAATAAGCCATTTTGAGGTTCTACATCTCTGAATCAGTCAACTGTTCACTAATAATGAGCTATAATCTCTTAACAAGCCATTCTAAGGTTCTAGATCACTGAATCAGTCAACCATTTGCTGATAATGAGCTGTAATCTCATAACAAGTCATTCTGAGGTTCTAGATCACCGAATCAGTCAACCATTAGTTGATAATGAGCTACAATCTCATAACAAGCCATTTTGAGCTTCTAGATCACCGAATCGGACAACCATTTGCTGATAATGAGTTGTAATCTCATAACAAGCCATTTTGAGGTTCTAGATCACCGACTCGGTCAACCATTTATTGATAATAAGCTATAATCTCATAACAAGCCATTATGAGATTCTAGATCGCCAAATCGGTCAACCGTTCACTGATAATGAACTAAAATATCATAACAAGTCATTCTAAGGTTCTAGATCACCAAATCGGTCAACCGTTTACTGATAATGAGTTGTAATGACATAACAAGCCATTCTAAGGTTCTAGATCACTGAATCGGTCAACTGTTCGCTAATAATGAGCTACAATCTTGTAACAAGCTATTTTGACGTTCTTGATCACTGAATCGGTCAACTTTTTATTGATAATGAGTTGTAATCTCATAACAAGCCATTCTGAGGTCTACATCACCGAATCGGTCAACTGTTTGCTAATAATGAGCTGTAATCTCATAACAAGTCATTCTAAGGTTCTAGATCACTGAATTGGTCAACCGTTTAGTGATAATGAGCTACAATCTCATAACAAGTTGTTCTGTGATTCTAGATCACTGAATTGGTCAATTCTTCACTGATAATGAGCTACAATCTCATAAAGAGTCATTCTGAGATTTTAGATCACCGAATCGGTCAACTGTTTGCTGATAATGAGCTGTAATCTTATAACAACCTATTCTAAGGTTCTAGATCGCTGAATCGGTCAACAGTTTGCTGATAATGAGCTATAATCTCATAACAAGCCATTCTAAGGTTCTAGTTCACTGAATCGGTTAACCGTTCATTGAAAATGAGCTACAATCTCATAACAAGTCATTCTGAAGTTCTAGATCGCTGAATCGGTCAACGATTTGCTTATAATAAGCTGTAATCTTGTAACAAGCCATTTTGAGGTTCTAGATCGCCCAATCAGTCAACCATTCGCTAATAATGAGCTATAATCTCATAACAATCCATTCTAAGGTTCTAGATCACTGAATCGGTCAACTGTTCATTGATAATGAGCTGTAATCTCATAACAAGCCATTCTAAGGTTCTAGATCACCAAATCGGTCAATTGTTCACTAATAATGAGCTACAATCTCATAACAAGCCATTCTGAGGTTCTAGATCACCAAATCGGTCAACTATTTGATGATAATAAGCTCTAATCTAATAACAAGTTGTTATGATGTTCTAGATCACTGACTCAGTCAATTGTTCACTGATAATGAGCTGTAATCTCATAACAAGTCATTCTGAGGTTCTAGATCACCGAATCAGTCAACCATTTTCTGATAATAAGCTGTAATCTCATAACAATCCATTCTGAGGTTCTAGATCACCGAATCGGTCAACCATTCACTAATAATGAGCTATAATCTCATAACAAGTCATTCTAAGATTCTAGATTGCCAAATTGGTCAACTGTTAATTGATAATGAGCTACAATCTCATAACAAGTTGTTCTGAGGTTCTAGATCACCAAATCGGTCAACCATTTGCTGATAATGAGTTGTAATCTCATAACAAGTCATTTTGATGTTCTAGATCACCAACTCAGTCAATCGTTCATTGATAATGAGTTGTAATCTCATAACAACCCATTCTGAGGTTCTAGATCACTGAATCGGTCAACCATTTGCCAATAATGAGTTGTAATCTCATAAAAAGCCTTTTTGAGGTTCTAAATCGCCGAATCGGTCAACCATTCACTAATAATGAGCTACAATCCCATAACAAGCTATTCTAAGGTTCTAGAATACTAAATCGGTCAACCATTTGCTGATAATGAGTTGTAATCTCATAACAAGCTATTTTGAGGTTCTAGATCGCCAAATCGGTCAACCATTTACTGATAATGAGCTCTAATCTCATAACAAGCCATTTTGAGGTTCTAGATCACCAAATCAGTCAACTATTCATTGATAATGAGCTCTAATCTCATAACAAGTCATTCTGAGGTTCTAGATTACCGAATCGGTCAACCATTTGCTGATAATGAGCTGTAATCTCATAACAAGCCATTCTGAGGTTTTAGATCAAAGAATCAGTCAACCATTCATTGATAATGAGGTACAATCTTATAACAAGCCATTCTAAAGTTCTAGATCACCGAATCGGTCAACCATTTGCTTATAATGAGCTGTAATCTCATAACAAGTCATTCTGAGGTTCTAGATCGCCGAATCGGTCAATCGTTCACTGATAATTAGCAGTAATCTCATAACAAGTTGTTCTGAGATTCTAGGTCATTGAATCGGTCAATAGTTCACTAATAATGAGCTATAAACTCATATCAAGATGTTCTGAGGTTCTAGATCACTGAATCGGTCAACTATTTGTTGATAATGAGTTGTAATCTCATAACAAGCCATTCTGAGGTTCTAGATCACCGAATCGGTCAACCATTCACTGATAATGAGCTACAATATCATAACAAGTCATTGTGAGGTTCTAGATCGTTGAATCGGTCAACTTTTTATTGATAATGAGCTGTAATCTCATAACAAGCCGTTCTGATGATCTAGATTGCCGAATCGGTCAACTATTCACTTATAATCAGCTACAATCTCATAACAAGCCATTCTGAGATTTTAGATCGCCGAATCGGTCAACTGTTCACTGATAATGAGCTATAATCTCATAACAAGTGATTCTGAGGTTCTAGATCACTGAATCGGTCAACTGTTTGCTAATAATGAGCTATAATCTCATAGCAAGCCATTTTGAGGTTTTAGATCGCCGAATCAGTCAATCGTTCACTGAATAATGAGCTGTAATCTCATAACAAGTCATTATGAGATTCTAGATTGCCGAATCGGTAAATCATTTGCTGATAATGAGCTATAATCTCATAACAAGTCATTCTGAGGTTTTAGATCGCCAAATCTATCAACCGTTTGTTAATAATGAGTTGTAGACTCATAACAAGCCATTTTGAGGTTCTAGATTGCCGAATCAGTCAACTATTCACTGAAAATGAGTTATAATCTCATAATAAGCTATTTTGAGGTTCTAGATCACCGAATTAGTCAAGCGTTTGCTGATAATGAGCTGTAATCTCATAACAAGCTATTTTGAGGTTCTAGATTGCCGAATCGGTCAACTATTCACTGATATAACCTGCAATCTCATAATAAGCCATTCTGAGGTTCTAGATCACCAAATCAGTCAACCATTTGCTAATAATGAGTTGTAATCTCATAATAAGCCATTCTGAGGTTCTAGATGGCTGAATTGGTTAACCATTTGCTGATAATGAGCTACAATCTCATAACAAGCCATTCTGAGATTCTAGAGTGCTGAATCGGTCAATCGTTCACTGATAATGAGTTACAATCTCATAACAAGTCATTCTGAGGTTTTAGATCGCTGAATTAGTCAACCGTTTGCTGATAATGAGCTGTAATCTCATAATAAGTCATTATGAGGTTCTAGATTGCCGAATCGGTCAACCATTTGCTGATAATGAGTTGTAATCTCATAACAAGTCACTATGAGATTCTAGATGGCTAAATTGGTCAACCGTTCACTGATAATGAGCTATAATCTCATAACAAGTCATTCTGAGGTTCTAGATTGCCGAATCAGTCAACCGTTTGCTGATAATGAGCTACAATCTCATAACAAGTCATTCTGAGGTTTTAGATCGTTGAATTGGTCAACCATTTTTTGATAATGAGCTGTAATCCATAATAAGCTATTCTGAGGTTTTAGATCACCAAATCGGTCAACCATTCACTAATAATGACCTGTAATCTCATAAAAAGTCATTTTCAGGTTCTAGATCACTGAATTGGTCAACCATTTAGTGAAAATGAGCTGTAATCTCATAACAAGCCATTTTGAGGTTCTAGATCGCTGAATCGGTCAACCGTTCGCTGATAATGAGCTACAATCTCATAACAAGTCATTTTGAGGTTCTAGATCGCCGAATCGGTCAATTTTTTTTTGATAATGTGTTGTAATCTCATAACAAGCCATTCTGAGGTTCTAGATTACTGAATTGGTTAACCGTTTGCTGATAATGAGCTATAATCTTAGAACAAGCCATTCATAGATTCTAGATCGCTGAATCGGTCAACCGTTTGCTAATAATGAGCTGTAATCTCATAACAAGCTATTTTGAGGTTCTAGATCGCCGAATTGGTCAACCATTCACTGATAATAAGCAATAATCTCATAACAAGCCATTCTGAGGTTCTAGATCACCGAATCAGTCAACCATTTGCTGATACTGAGCTATAATCTCATAACAAGCCATTCTGAGGTTCTAGATTACCGAATCAGTCAACTGTTCACTGATAATGAGCTACAATCTCATAACAAGCCATTCTGAGGTTCTAGATCACCGAATCGGTCAACCATTTGCTGACAATAGGTTGTAATCTCATAACAAGCTATTTTGAGGTTCTAGATAGCTGAATCGGTCAACTATTCGATGATAATGAGCTACTATCTCATAACAAGCCATTCTGAGATTCTAGTTCACCGAATCGGTCAACCATTCACTGATAATGAGCTATAATCTCATAACAAGTCATTCTGAGGTTCTAGATCACTGAGTCGGTCAACTGTTTGCTGATAATGAGCTGTAATCTTATAACAAGTTGTTCTGAGGTTCTAGATCACTGAATCGGTCAACCATTCACTGATAATGAGCTACAATCTCATAAAAATTCATTTTGAGATTCTAGATCACTGAATCGGTCAACTATTTGCTGATAATGAGCTGTAATCTCATAACAAGTCGTATTGAGGTTCTAGATCACCGAATTAGTCAACCATTCACTGATAATGAGCTGTAATGTCATAACAAGTTATTCTGAGGTTCTAGATCACCAAATCGGTTAACCATTTGTTGATAATGAGCTATAATCTTATAACAAGCCATTATGAGGTTCTAGATTACCGAATCAGTCAACCGTTCACTGATAATGAGCTGTAATCTCATAATAATCCATTCTAAGATTCTAGATCACCGAATCAGTCAACCGTTTGCTGATAATGAGCTGTATGTCATAACAAGCTATACTGAGGTTCTAGATCGTCGAATCAGTCAACTGTTTGCTGATAATGAGCTACAATCTCATAACAAGCCATTATGAGGTTCTAGATCATCGAATCAGTCAATTGTTTGCTGATAATGAGTTATAATCTCATAACAAGCTATTCTAAGATTCTAGATCACCAAATCTGTCAATCATTCACTGATAATGAGCTATAATCTGATAAAAATTCATTCTGAGGTTCTAGATCACTGAATCGGTCAACTATTTGCTGATAATGAGTTGTAATCTCATAACAAGCCATTCTGAGGTTCTAGATCACCAAATCGGTCAACCGTTCACTGATAACGAGTTGTAATATCATAACAAGTCATTCTGAGATTCTAGATCGCTGAATTGGTCAACCGTTCACTGATAATGAGCTACAATCTCATAACAAGTCATTCTAAGGTTCTAGATCACTGAATCAGTCAACCATTTGCTGATAATGAGTTGTAATATCATAACAAGCCATTCTAAGGTTCTAGATTGCCAAATCAGTCAACTGTTCACTGATAATGAGCTATAATCTCATAACAAGTCATTTTGAGGTTCTAAATCATTGAATTGCTCAACTGTTTGCTCATAATAAGCTATAATCTCATAACAAACCATTCTGAAGTTCTAGATAGTCGAATCAGTCAACCATTCACTGATAATGAGCTACAATCTCATAACAAGCCATTCTAAGATTCTAGATCACCAAATCGGTCAACAGTTCACTGATAATGAGCTACAATCTTATACCAAGTCATTCTGAGGTTCTAGATCATCAAATCAGTCAACTATTTGTTGATAATGAGTTGTAATCTAATAACAAGTTTTTCTAAGGTTCTAGATCATCGAATTGGTCAACCGTTCGCTGATAATGAGGTGAATCTCATAACAAGCCATTTTGAGGTTCTAGATGGCTGAATCAATCAACTGTTTGCTGATAATGAGATATAATCTCATAACAAGTCATTTTGAGGTTCTAGATCATCGAATCGGTCAACCATTTACTGATAATGAGCTGTAATCCCATAACAAATTGTCTGAGGTTCTAAATTTCCGAATCGGTCAACCGTTCACTGATAATGACCTTAATCTCATAACAAGCCATTCTGAGGTTCTAGATTGCCAAATCGGTGAATCATTTGCTAATAATAAACTATAATCTTATAACAAGCCATTCTGAGGTTCTAGATCGTCGAATCAGTCAACCATTCATTGATAATGAGCTAAAATCTAATAACAAGCCATTCTGAGGTTCTAGATTGCCGAATCGATCAACCGTTTGCTGATAATGAGCTATAATCTCATAACAAGTCATTCTGAGGTTCTAGATCACTAAATCGGTCAACCATTTACTGATAATGAGTTGTAATCTCATAACAAGCTGGTCTAAGATTTTAGATCGCCGAATCGGTCAACCATTCATTGATAATGAGCTATAATCTCATAACAAGCCATTCTAAGATTCTAGATCACTGAATCAGTCAACAGTTTGCTGATAATCAACTACAATCTCATAACAAGTCATTCTGAGGTTCTAGATCACCAAATTGGTCAACCGTTCACTGATAATGAGATACAATCTCATAACAAGCCGTTCTAAGGTTCTAGATCACCAAATCAGTCAACCATTTGCTGATAATGAATTGTAATCTTATAACAAGTTGTTCTAAGGTTCTAGATCGCTGAGTCGGTCAACCATTCGCTGATAATGAGCTACAATCTCATAATAAGCTATTCTAAGGTTCTAGATCACTAAATTGGTTAACCATTTGCTGATAATAAGCTCTAATCTCATAACAAGTCATTCTGAGGTTCTAGATCACCGAATCAGTCAACCATTCACTGATAATTAGTTGTAATCTCATAACAAGCCATTCTAAGGTTCTAGATTGCTGAATCGGTCAATTATTTGCTAATAATGAGTTGTAATCTCATAACAAGCCGTTCTGAGGTTCTAGATCACTGAATTGCTCAAACATTCACTGATAATGAGCTACAATCTCATAACAAGCTATTCTGACATTCTAGATCACCGAATCGGTCAACTATTTGTTGATAATGAGCTATAATCTCATAATAAGTCATTTTGATGTTCTAGATCGCTGAATCGGTCAACCATTCACTGATAATGAACTACAATCTCATAACAAGCCATTCTGAGATTCTAGATTGTTGAATTGGTCAACCCTTCACTAATAATGAGCTATAATCTCATAACAAGTCATTCTGAGGTTCTAGATCACCGAAGTGGTCAACTATTTGCTGATAATGAGCTATAATCTCATAACAATCTGTTCTAAGGTTCTAGATCGCTGAATCGGTCAACCGTTCGCTGATAATGAGATGTAATCTCATAACAAGTCATTATGAGATTCTAGATTGCTGAATCGGTCAACTGTTCACTGATAATGAGCTATAATCTCATAACAAGTCATTCTGAGGTTCTAGATCGCCAAATCGGTCAACCGTTTACTGATAATGAGTTTTAATGTCATAACAAGCCATTCTGAGGTTCTAGATCACTGAATCAGTCAATCATTCGTTGATAATGAGCTGTAATCTCATAACAAGCTATTTTGAGGTTTTAGATCGCTAAATCGGTCAACCATTTGCTGATAATGAGCTATAATCTCATAACAAGCCATTCTAAGGTTCTAGATCATCGAATCAGTCAACTGTTTACTGATAATGAGCTACAATCTCATAATAGGCTATTCTGAGGTTCTAGATTGCCAAATCAGTCAACCATTTGCTGATAATGAGCTGTAATCTTATAACAAGCCATTCTGAGGTTCTAGATCACTGTATCGGTCAACCATTTACTGATAATGAGTTGTAATCTCATAACAAGCCATTCTGAGGTTCTAAATTGCCGAATCAGTCAACCGTTCACTGATAATGTGCTACAATCTCATAACAAGTCATTCTGAGATTCTAGATTGCCGAATTGGTCAACCGTTCACTGATAATGAGCTACAATCTCATAACAAGTGGTTCTGAGGTTCTAGATCGCTGAATCGGTCAACCATTTTCTTATAATGAGCTATAATCTCATAACAAGCCCTTTTGAGGTTCTAGATCACTGAATCAGTCAATCATTTACTGATAATGAGCTATAATCTCATAACAGGCCATTCTAAGGTTTTAGATCACTGAATCGGTCAACCGTTCACTGATAATAAGCTACAATCTCATTACAAGTCTTTCTGAGGTTCTAGATCACTGAATCGGTCAACTATTTGCTGATAATGAGCTGTAATCTCATAACAAACCGTTATAAGGTTCTAGATCATCGAATCGGTCAACCGTTCACTAATAATGAGCTACAATCTCATAACAAGCCATTCTAAGGTTCTAGATCACCAAATTGGTAAACCATTTGTTGATAATGAGCTGTAATCTCGTAACAAGCCATTCTGAGGTTCTAGATCACCGAATCAGTCAACTGTTCACTAATAATGAGCTACAATCTCATAACAAGTCGTTCTAAGATTCTAGATCACTAAATAGGTCAACCGTTCGTTGATAATGAGCTACATTCTCATAACAAGTCGATCTAAGGTTCTAGATTGCCGAATTCGTCAACCATTTGCTGATAATGAGCTGTAATCTCATAACAAGCTATTTTGAGGTTCCAGATCACCGAATCGGTCAATCGTTCCCTAATAATGAGCAATAATCTCATAACAAGTCATTCTGAGATTCTAGATCGCTAAATTGGTCAACCGTTTGCTGATAATGAGCTACAATCTCATAACAAGTCATTCTAAGGTTCTAGATTGCCCAATCTATCAACTGTTTGCTAATAATGAGCTGTAATCTCATAACAAGTTGTTCTGAGGTTCTAGATCGCTGAATCAATCAACCATTTTCTGATAATGAGCTGTAATCTCATAACAAGCCATTCTGAGGTTCTAGATCACCTAATCGGTCAACCATTTGCTGATAATGAGATGTAATCTCATAACAGGCCATTCTGAGGTTCTAGATCGCTGAATCAATCAACCATTCACTGATAATGAGCTATAATTTCATAACAAGTCATTCTGAGATTCTAGATCGCCAAATCGGTCAACCATTCACTGATAATGAGCTACAATCTCATAACAAGTCATTCTGAGGTTCTAAATCATCGAATCGGTCAACCATTAGCTAATAATGAGCTGTAATCTCATTACAAGCCATTCTGAGGTTCTAGATTGCCGAATTAGTCAACCGTTCATTGATAATGAGTTGTAATCTCATAACAAGCCATTCTGAAGTTCTAGATCACCGAATCAGTCAACTATTTTCTCATAATGAGCTGTAATCTCATAACAAGCCATTCTGAGGTTTTAGATCACCGAATCAGTCAACCATTCATTGATAATGAGCTACAATCTCATAACAAGCCATTCTGAGATTCTATATCACCGAATCGGTCAACTGTTCATTGATAATGAGCTACAATCTCATAACAAGTCATTTTGAGCTTCTAGATCACTGAATCGGTCTACCATTTGCTGATAATGAGTTGTAATCTCATAAGAAGTTGTTCTGAGGTTCTAGATCACCGAATCGGTCAACCGTTCACTGATAATGTGTTGTAATCTCATAACAAGTCATTTGTAGATTCTAGATCACCGAATCGGTCAACCATTCGCTGATAATGTGTTGTAATCACATAACAAGTCATTCTGAGATTCTAGATCACCGAATCAGTCAGCTGTTTACTGATAATGAACTGTAATCTCATAACAAGCGATTTTGAAGTTCTAGATCACTGAATCAGTCAACTATTTGCTGATAATGAGCTGTAATGTCATAACAAGCCATTCTGAGGTTCTAGATCGCTGAATCGGTCAACCATTTTCTCATAATGAGCTGTAATCTCATAACAAGTTTTTCTGAGGTTCTAGATCACCAAACCAGTCAACCGTTCACTGATAATGAGCTGTAATCTCATAACAAGCCATTTTGAGGTTCTAGATCACTGAATCAGTCAACCATTTGTAGATAATGAGCTGTAATCTCATAATAAGCCATTCAGAGGTTCTAGATCGGTGAATCGGTCAAGTATGCACTAATAAAGAGCTACAATCTCATAACAAGTCATTATAAGTTTCTAGGTCACTAAATTAGTCAACTATTTTCTTATAATGGGTTGTAATCTCATAACAAGCCATTCTGAAGTTCTAGATCGCCGAATCGGTCAACCGTTTGCCGATAATGAGTTGTTATCTCATAACAAGTCATTCTGAGATTCTAGATCACCGAATCGGTCAACCGTTCGCTGATAATGAGCTATAATCTCATAACAAGTCATTTTGAGGTTCTAGATCACTTAATCGGTCGCCCATTTGCTGATAATGAGTTGTAATCTCATAACAAGCTATTCTGAGGTTCTAGTTTACTAAATCAGTCAATTCTTCACTGATAATGCGCTGTAATCTCATAACAAGCCATTCTAAGGTTTTAGATGACTGAATGAGTCAAGCATTTGCTGATAATGAGCTGTAATCTCATAACAAGTCATTCTGAGGTTCTAGATTGCCGAATCGGTCAACCATTCACTGATAATGAGCTACAATCTCATAACAAGCCTTTCTGAGGTTCTAGATCACCAAATCAGTCAACCCTTTGCTGATAATGAGCTATAATCTCATAACAAGTTGTTCTGAGGTTCTAGATCACCGAATCTGTCAATAGTTCACTGATAATGAGCTACAATCTCATAACAAGCCGTTCTGAGATTCTAGATCGCTGAATTGATCAATCGTTCGCTACCAATGAGCTACAATATCATAACAAGTTGTTCTAAAGTTCTAGATCACCGAATCGATCAACTATTTGCTGATAATGAGATGTAATCTCATAACAATCCATTTTAAGGTTCTAGATCACTGATTCGGTCAACCATTCACTAATAATGAGCTGTAATCTCATAACAAGTCATTCTGAGTTTCTAGATCGTCGAATCAGTCAATCGTTCACTGATAATGAGCTATAATCTCACAACAAGTTGTTCTGAGGTTCTAGATCACCAAATCAGTCAATCATTTGCTGATAATGAGTTTTAATGTCATAACAAGTTGTTTTGAGGTTCTAGATCATCGAATCAGTCAACCGTTCCCTGATAATGAGTTGTAATCTCATAGCAAGCCATTCCAAGGTTCTAGATCGCTGAATCAGTCAACCATTTGCTGATAATGAGCTATAATCTCATAACAAGCCATTCTGAGGTTTTAGATCACTGAATCAATCAACCATTTGCTAATAATGAGCTAAAATCTCATAACAAGTCATTGTGAGGTTTTAGATCACCGAATCGGTCAACCATTTGCTGATAATGAGCTATAATCTCATAATAAGCCATCTTAAGGTTCTAGATCACTGAATCGGTCAACTATTCACTGATAATGAGCTATAATCTCATAACAAGCCATTCTGAGGTTCTAGATCACTGAATAAGTCAACCGTTTGCTGATAATGCGCTATAATCTCAACAAGCCGTTCTGACATTCTAGATCATCGAATCGGTCAACCGTTCACTGATAATGAGCTACAATCTTATAATAAGCCATTCTGAGCTTCTAGATTGCCAAATCGGTCAATCATTTACTGATAATGAGCTGTAATCTTATAACAAGCCATTTTGAGGTTTTAGATTACCAAATCAGTCAACCATTCACTGATAATGAGCTACAATCTCATAACAAGCCATTCTGAGATTCTAGATCATCGAATTGGTCAACCGTTCACTCATAATGAGCTACAATCTCATAACAAGTCATTCTAAGGTTCTAGATCGCCGAATCGGTCAACCGTTTGCTTATAATGAGCTATTATCTCATAACAAGCCATTCTGAGGTTCTAGATCGCTGAATTGGTCAATCATTTACTGATAATGAGATGTAATCTCATAACAAGCCATTCTAAGATTCTAGATCACCGAATCGGTCAACTGTTCACTGATAATAAGGTAAAATCTCATAATAAGTCATTCTGAGCTTCTAGATCACCGAATCAATCAACCGTTTGCTGATAATCAGTTGTAATCTCACAATAAGTCATTCTGAGGTTCTAGATCACTGAATCGATCAACCGTTCATTGATAACTAGTTGTAATCTTATAACAAGTCATTCTGAGGTTCTAGATCACCGAATCGGTCAACCATTTACTGATAATGAGCTGTAATCTCTTAACAAACCATTATGAGGTTTTAAATCACCAAATCGGTCAACCATTTGCTAATAATGAGCTACAATCTCATAACAAGCTATTTTGAGGTTCTAGATCACCAAATCGGTCAACCATTTGCTGATAATGAGCTGTAATCTCGTAACGAGCCATTCTAAGGTTCTAGATTACCAAATCGGTCAACTGTTCATTGATAATGAGCTACAATCTCATAACAAGCCGTTCTAAGATTCTAGATTGCCGAATCGGTCAACCATTCATTGATAATGAGCTACAATCTCACAACAAGTTGATCTAAGGTTCTAGATCACCGAATCATTGAACTATTTGTTGATAATGAGCTATAATCTCATAACAAGCCATTTTGAGGCTCTAGATTGCCGAATCGGCCAACCATTCACTGATAATGAGCAGTAATTTCATAAAAATTCATTCTAAGATTCTAGATCGCCGAATCGGTCAACTGTTTGCTGGTAATTAGCTATAATCTCATAACAAGTCATTCTAAGGTTCTAGATCACTGAATCTGTCAACCGTTTGCTGATAATGAGTTGTAATCTCATAACAAATTATTCTAAGGTTCTAGATCACTGAAAAAATCAATATTTTATTGATAATGAGCTATAATCTCATAATAAGTCATTCTGAGATTCTAGATCACCAAATCGGTCAACCATTCACTGATAATGAGCTATAATCTCATAACAAGTCATTCTGAGTTTCTAAATTTCCGAATCAGTCAACCATTTGTTGATAATGAGCTGTAATCACATAACAAGCTATTCTGAGGTTCTAGATTTGCCAAATCGGTCAACCGTTCACTGATAATAAGCTGTAATCTCATAACAAGCCATTCTGAGGTTCTAGATTGCCAAATCGGTCAACCATTTACTGATAATGAGCTATTTTGAGGTTCTAGATTGCCAAATCGGTCATCTGTTTGCTGATAATGAGTTGTAATCTCATAAAAATCCATTCTGAGGTTTTAGATCACCAAATCGGTCAACCATTCCCTAATAATAAGCTACAATCTCATAACAAGCCATTCTAACATTCTAGATCACTGAATCAGTCAACTGTTCACTGATAATGAGCTACAATCTCATAACAAGTCATTTCAAGCTTCTAGATCGCTGAATCAGTCTACCATTTGCTGATAATGAGCTATAATCTCATAACAAGTCATTCTAAGGTTTTAGATCGCCGAATCGGTAAACCCTTCACTGATAATGAGTTGTAATCTCATAACAAGTCATTCTGGGATTCTAGATCGCCGAATCGGTCAACTATTCACTGATAATGAGCTAAAATCTCATAACAAGTCATTCTGAGATTCTAGATCATGGAATCGGTCTACCATTTGCTGATAATGAGCTGTAATCTCATAACAAGCCATTCAGAGGTTCTAGATCACCAAATCAATCAACCGTTTACTGATAATGAGTTGTAATCTCATAACAAGTCATTCTGAGGTTCTAGATCGTCGAATCAGTCAACCGTTCACTGATAATGAGCTATAATCTCATAACAAGCCGTTCTAAGGTTCTAGATTGCCGAATAGGTCAACAGCTCACTAATAATGAGCTATAATCTCATAACAAGCCGTTCTGAGGTTCTAGATCACCGAATCAGTCAATCATTCATTGATAATAAGCTACAATCTTATAACAAGCCATTCTAAGATTTTGGAGCGCCGAATTGGTCAACCTTTCACTGATAAGCTACAATCTCATAACAAGTCATTCTAAGGTTCTAGATCACCGAATTGGTCAACCATTTGCTGATAATGAGCTTCAATCTTATAACAAGCTGTTCTGAGGTTCTAAAACTCCAAATCAGTCAACCGTTCAGTGATAATGTGCTGTAATCTCATAACAAGTCATTCTAAGATTCTAGATCATCGAATCGGTCAACTATTCACTAATAATATGCTCTAATCTCATAACAAGTCATTCTGAGATTCTAGATCACCATATCAGTCAACCGTTTACTGATAATGAGCTATAATCTTATAACTATCCATTTTGAGGTTCTAGATCAGCGAATCAGTTAATCATTCCCTGATAATGAGTTGTAATCTCATAACAAGCCATTTTGACATTCTAGATCACCAAATCAGTCAACTATTTTCTGATAATGAGCTATAATCTTATAACAAGCCAATCTTAGGTTCTAGATCGCTGAATCGGTCAACCGTTTGCTGATAATAAGCTGTAATCTCATAACAATTCATTCTGAGGTTCTAGATAGCCAAACCGGTCAACCATTCATTGATAATGAGTTGTAATCTTATAATAAGCCATTTTGAGGTTTTAGATCACCGAATCGGTCAACTGTTTGCTGATAATGAGCTATAATCTCATAACAAGCCATTTTGAGGTTCTAGATCACCGAATTGGTCAACCATTTGCTGATAATGAGCTACAATCTTATAACAAGCCATTCTGAGGTTCTAGATCACCGAATCGGTCAACCATTTGCTGATAATGAGCTATAATCTCATAACAAGCTATTTCTAGGTTCTAGATTACCGAATCGGTCAACCGTTCACTAATAATGAGCTACAATCTCATAATAAGCCATTCTGAGATTCTAGATCATTGAATCAGTCAACCATACACTGATAATGAGCTTCAATGTCATAACAAGGTATTCTGAGGTTCTAGATCACTGAATCGGTCAACTGTTTGCTGATAATGAGCTATAATCTCATAACAAGCCATTCTGAGGTTCTAGATTGCTGAATCGGTCAACTGTTTGCTGATAATGTGCTATAATCTCATAACAAGTCATTCTTAGATTCTAGATCGCTAAATCGGTCAACCGTTCACTGATAATGTGCTACAATCTCATAACAAGTCATTCTAAGGTTCTAGATCGCCCAATCAGTCAACCATTTGGTGATAATCAGTTGTAATCTTATAACAAGCTATTCTGAGGTTCTAGATCGTCGAATCGGTCAACCATTTGTTGATAATGAGCTATAATCTCATAACAAGCCATTCTAAGGTTCTAGATCACCGAATCGGACAACCATTTGTTGATAATGAGCTTTAATCTCATAATAAGCCATTTTGAGGTTCTAGATCACTGAATTGGTCAACCATTTCCTGATAATAAGCTACAATCTCATAACAAGTCGTTATGAGGTTCTAGATCATTGAATCAGTCCACCGTTTGTTGATAATGAGCTATAATCTCATAACAAGCCATTCTGAGGTTCTAGACCGGTGAATCAGTCAACCGTGCACTGATAATGAGCTACCATCTCATAATAAGTCGTTCAAAGATTCTAGATAACCGAATCGATCAACCGTTCATTGATAATGAGTTACAATCTAATAAAAAGTCAATCTAAGGTTCTAGATAAATAAATTGGTTGTAAATTGGCTGATAATGAGCTGTAATCTCATAACAAGTCATTCTGAGATTCTAGATCACTGAATTGGTCAACCGTGAACTGATAATGACCTACAATCTCATAACAAGTCATTCTTAGGTTCTAGATCATCGAATCGGTCAACCATTTGCTAATAATGAGCTATAATCTCATAACAAGCCGTTCTGAGGTTCTAGATTACCGAATCGGTCAACCATTAACTGATAATGAGCTACAATCTCATAACAAGTCATTCTGAGGTTCTAGATTGCTGAATCAGTCAACTGTTTGATGATAATGACCTGTAATCTCATAATAAGCCATTTTGAGGTTCTAGAACGCTGAACCGGTCAACCGTTCACTGATAATGAGCTACAATCTCATAACAAGTTGTTCTAAGGTTCTAGATCACCAAATCAGTCAATTATTTACTGATAATGAGCTGTAATCTCATAACAAGCCATTCTGAGGTTCTAGATTGCCAAATCGGTTAACCATTCACTGATAATTAGCTACAATCTCATAACAAGCCATTCTGAGATTCTAGATCGCTGAATCGGTCAACCGTTCACTGATAATGAACTACAATCTTATAACAAGTCATTCTGAGGTTCTAGATCATCAAATCAGTCAACCATTTTCAAATAATGAGTTGTAATCTAATAATAAGCCATTCTAAGGTTCTAGATCGCCAAATCAGTCAACTGTTCATTGATAATGAGCTGTAATCTCATAACAAGCCATTCTGAGGTTCTAGATCACCAAATCAGTCAACCGTTTCCTGATAATGAGCTGTAATCTCATAATATATTATTTTCAGATTCTAGATCGTCGAATTGGTCAACCATTCACTGATAATGAGCTACAATCTCATAACAAGCCATTCTAAGGTTCTAGATCATCGAATCAACCAACCATTTGCTGATAATGAGTTGTAATCTCATAACAAGCCATTCTGAGGTTTTAGATCACCGAATTGGTCAACTATTCACTGATAAGGAGCTACAATCTCATAACAAGCCGTTCTGAGATTCTAGATCACCGAATCATTCAACTATTCACTGATAATGAGCTACAATCTCATAACAAGTCATTTTGAGGTTCTAGATCACCGAATCGGTCAACTATTTGCTCATAATGAGCTGTAATCTCATAACAAGCCATTCTAAGGTTCTAGATCGCCGAATCGGTCAACTGTTTGCTGATAATATGCTATAATCTCATAACAAGTCATTCTGAGATTCTAGATCACTTAATTGGTCAACCGTTTAATGATAATGTGCTACAATCTCATAACAAGTCATTTTAAGCTTCTAGATAGCCCAATCAGTCAACCATTTGCTGATAATGAGCTACAATCTCATAATAAGCCGTTCTGAGGTTTTAGATTGCCGAATTGGTCAACCGTTTGTTGATAATGAGCTACAATCTCATAACAAGTCATTCTGAGGTTCTAGATCATTGAATCAATCAACCATTTGTTGATAATGAGCTTTAATCTTATAACAAGCCATTCTGAGATTCTAGATCACTGAATCAGTTAACCATTCACTGATAATGAGCTGTAATCTCATAACAAGAAGTTTTGAGGTTCTAGATTACCAAATTAGTCAACCATTTTCTAGTAATGAGCTGTAATCTCGCAACAAGTCATTCCGAGGTTCTAGATTGCCAAATCGGTCAACCATTCACTGATAATAAGCTACAATCACATAACCAGTCATTCTGAGGTTCTAGATCACCAAATCGGTCAACCATTTGCTGATAATGAGTTTTAATCTCATAACAATCCATTGATAGGTTCTAGATCACCGAATCAGTCAACCGTTTGCTGATAATAAGCTATAATCTCATAACAAGCTGTTTTGAGATTCTAGATTGTTGAATAAGTGAACCGTTTGTTGATAATGAGCTACAATCTCATAACAAGTTGTTCATAGGTTCTAGATCGCCGAATCGGTCAACTATTTGCTGATAATGAGATGTAATCTCATCACAAGCCATTCTTAGGTTCTAGATCATCGAATCAGTCAACCATTCACTGATAATGAGTTGTAATCTCATAACAAGTCATTCTAGGATTTTAGATTGCCGAATCGGTCAACCGTTCACTGATAATGAGCTAAAATCTCATAACAAGTCATTCTAAGGTTCTAGATCACCGAATCGGTCAACCGTTTGCTGATAATGAGTTGTAATCTCATAACAAGTCATTCTGAGGTTCTAGATCACCGAATCGGTCAACTATTCACTAATAATGAGCTATAATCTTATAACAAGCCATTCTGAGGTTCTAGATCACCGAATCGGTCAACCATTTACTGATAATGAGCTGTAATCTCATAACAAGCCGTTCTGAGGTTCTAGATCATCAAATGAGTCAAATGTTTGCTGATAATGAGCTATAATCTCATAAAAAGTCATTCTGAGGTTCTAGATCACCAAATCGCTCAACTATTTGCTGATAATGAGCTGTAATCTCATAACAAGCCGTTCGAGGTTCTACATCATCGAATCGGTCAACCATTCACAGATAATGATCTACAATCTCACACAAGTCATTTTAAGGTTCTAGATCACTGAAACGGTCAACCATTTGTTGATAATGAGCTGTAATCTCATAACAAGCCATTCTGAGGTTCTAGATCACTAAATCGGTCAATCATTCACTAATAATGAGCTATAATCTCATAACAAGTCATTCTGAGATTCTAGATCACTGAATCGGTCAACCATTCATTGATAATGAGCTACAATCTTATAACAAGTTGTTCTGAGGTTCTAGATCACCATATCGGTCAACCATTTGCTGATAATGAGCTATAATCTCATAACAAGCCATTCTAAGGTTCTAAATCAATGAATCAGTCAATAGTTTGCTGATAATGAGCTATAATCTCATAACACACTATTCTAAGGTTCTAGATTGTCGAATCGGTCAACCGTTTGCTGATAATGAGCTATAATCTCATAACAAACCATTCTGAGGTTCTAGATCACCGAATCGGTTAACCATTCGCTGATAATGAGCTACAATCTCATAACAAGCCTATCTGAGCTTCTAGATCACCAAATTAGTCAACTATTTGCTGATAATGAGCTGTAATCTCATAACAAGCCATTCTAAGGTTCTAGATCACCGAATCGGTCAACCATTCACTAATAACGAGCTACAATCTCATAACAAGCCATTCTGAGATTCTCGATCACCAAATCGATTAACCATTTACTAATAATGAGCTACAATCTCATAACAAGTCATTCAAAGGTTCTAGATCGTCAAATCGGTCAACTGTTTGCTGATAATGAGCTGTAATCTCATAACAAGCCATTCTGAGATTTGAGATCAGCGAATCGGTCAACCATTTGCTAATAATGAGCTGTAATCTCATAACAAGCCATTCTGAGGTTCTAGATCGTTGAATCCATCAATTGTTCATTGATAATGAGCTACAATCGCATAACAAGTCATTCTGAGGTTTTAGATCGCTGAATCGGTCGACTATTTACTGATAATGAGTTGTAATCTCATAACAAGTCATTCTGGGGTTCTAGATCATCGCATCAATCAACTGTTCACTGATAATGAGCTGTAATCTCATAACAAGCCATTCTAAGGTTCTAGATCACCGAATCGGTCAACTATTTGCTGATAATGAGCTATAATCTCATAACAAGTCATTCTGAGGTTCTAGATTACCGAATCGGTCAACTGTTCGCTGATAATGAGCTACAATATCATAACAAGCCGTTCTAAGGTTCTAGATTACAAAATTGGTCAATCATTTGCTGGTAATGAGCTATAATCTCATAATAAACCATTCTAAGGTTCTAGATCACCGAATCGGTCAACCATTCACTGATAATGAGCTACAATCTCATAACAAGTCGTTCTGAGATTCTAGATTGTCAAATCGATCAACTGTTCGCTGATAATGAGCTACAATCTCATAACAAGTCATTTTGTGGTTCTAGTACGCCAAATCTCTCAACCATTTCCTGATAATCAGCTGTAATCTCATAATAAGCCATTCTAAGGTTCTAAATCGATGAATCGATCAACCGTTCACTGACAATGAGCTGTAATCTCAAAACAAGCCATTCTGAGGTTCTAGATCACCAAATTGGTCAATTGTTTACTGATAATAAGCTATAATCTCATAACAAGCCATTCTGATGTTCTAGATCACCGAATCGGCAAACCATTTGCTAATAATGAATTGTAATCTCATAACCAGTTGTTCTGAGGTTCTAGATCGCCAAATCAGTCAACCATTTGCTGATAATAAGCTATAATCTCATAACAAGCCATTATAAGGTTCTAGATCACCGAATTGGTCAACCGTTTGCTGATAATGAGCTGTAATCTCATAACAATCCATTCTGAGGTTCTAGGTTGCCGAATCGGTCAACCATTCACTGATAATGAGCAACAATCTCATAACAAGCCATTCTGAGGTTCTAGATCACCGAATTGGTCAACTATTTGCTAATAATGAGCTATAATCTCATAATAAGCCATTCTGAGGTTCTAGATCACCAAATCGATCAACCGTTCATTGATAATGAGCTACAATCTCATAACAAGTCATTCTGAGGTTATAGATTGCTGAATTGGTCAACCGTTTGTTGATAATGAGTTGTAATCTTATAACAAGTCGTTCTGAGGTTCTAGATCACTGAATCAGTCAATCATTTACTGATAATAAGTTGTAATCTCATAACAAGTCATTCTGAGATACTAGATCGCTGAATCGGTCAACCGTTGGCTAATAATGAGCTGTAATTTTATAACAACCCATTATGAGGTTCTAGATCACCAAATCGGTCAGCCATTTGTTGATAATGAGCTATAATCTCATAACAAGTTATTCTGAGGTTTTAGATCACCGAATCAATCAACCGTTCACTGATAATGAGCTACAATCTCATAACAAGCCATTCTGAGGTTCTAGATCACCGAATAAGTCAATTGTTTGCTGCTAATTAGCTGTAATCTCATAACAAACTGTTCTGAGGTTCTAGATCACAGAAATTGTCAACCATTTGCTGATAATGAGCTACAATCTCATAACAAGTCATTCTGAGGTTCAAGATCGCCGAATCGGTCAACTGTTTACTGATAATGAGTTGTAATCTCATAATAAGCCATTTGAGGTTCTAGATCGCTGAATCGGTCAACCGTTCACTGATAATTAGCTGTAATCTCATAACAAGCCATTCTGAGGTTCTAGATTGCCAAATCGGTCAACTGTTTGCTGATAATGAGCTTTAATCTCATAACAAGCCAATCTGAGGTTTTAGATCGCTAAATTGGTCAACCATTCACTGATAATGAGCTACAATCTTATAACAAGTCATTCTAACATTTTATATCGCCTAATCGGTCAATGATTTGCTAATAATGAGTTATAATCTCATAACAAGCCATTCTGAGGTTCTAGTTTACCGAATCCGTCAACTGTTCACTAATAATGAGCTACAATCTAATAATAAGCCATTACGAGATTCTAGATCATTGAATTGGTCATCCATTCATTGAGAATGAGCTAAAATCTCATAACAAGTCATTCTGAGGTTCTAGATCACCGAATCGGTCAACCATTTCCTGATAATGAGCTACAATCTCATAACAAGTCATTCTAAGGTTCTAGATCACTGAATCGGTCAACCATTTGTTGATAATGAGCTGTAATCTCATAACAAGTCATTTTGAGATTTTAGATCACCGAATCGATCAACCGTTCACTGATAATGAGTTGTAATCTCATAACAAGTTGTTCTAAGGTTCTATATCACTGAATCGGTCAACCATTTGCTTATAATGAGCTATAATCTCATAACAAGTCATTATGAGGTTCTAGATTGCCAAATTAGTCAACCGTTCACTGATAATGAGCTGTAATATCATAACAAATAATTTTGAGGTTCTAGATCGCCGAATCGGTCAACCATTTTCTTATAATGAGCTGTAATCTCATAACAAGCCATTATGAGGTTCTAGATCACCAAATCGGTCAACTATTTGCTGATAATGAGCTACAATCTCATAACAAGTTGTTCTGAGGTTCTATATCGCTGAATCAGTCAATCGTTCACTGATAATGAGCTGTAATCTCATAACAAGCCATTCTAAGGTTCTACATCGTAGAATCGGTCAACCATTCACCGATAATGAGCTACAATCTCATAACAAGTTATTTTGAGGTTCTAGAATGCCAAATCAGTCAACCCTTTGCTGATAATGAGCTATAATCTCATAACATGCTATTCTGAGGTTCTAGATCACTGAATCAATCAATCGATCGCTGATAATGTGCTGTAATCTCATAACATGTCATTCTAAGATTCTAGATTCCTAAATCGGTCAACCGTTCGCTGATAATGAGCTACAATCTCATAACAAGTCATTCTGAGGTTCTAGATCACCAAATCGGTCAACCATTTGATGATAATGAGTTGTAATCTCATAATAAGTCATTCTGAGGTTTTAGATCTCCAAATTGGTCAACCATTCGCTAATAATGAGCTGTAATCTCTTAACAAGCTGTTCTGAGGTTCTAGATCACTGAATCAGTCAACCATTTGGTGATAATGAGCTGTAATCTCATAACAAGTCATTCTGAGGTTCTAGATCGCTGAATCAGTCAATCGTTCATTGATAATGAGCTACAATCTCATAACAAGCCATTCTGAGCTTCTAGATCACTGAATCGGTCGACCATTTGTTGATAATGAGCTTTAATCTCATAACAAGCCATTATGAGGTTCTAGATCGCCGAATCGGTCAACCATTCACTGATAATGAGCTACAATCTCATAAAAAGCCGTTCTGAGATTCTAGATCACCAAATCATTCAAGCGTTCATTGATAATGAGCTACAATCTTATAACAAGTCAGTCTGAGGTTCTAGATTATTGAATCGGTCAATCGTTTGCTGATAATGAGCTGTATTCTCATAACAAGCCATTCTGAGGTTCTATATCACCGAATCGGTCAACCATTTGCTGATAATGAGCTGTAATCTCATAAAAAGTCATTCTGAGGTTCTAGATTGCCAAATCGATCAACCGTTTGCTGATAATGAGCTGTATTCTCATAACAAACTATTCTAAGATTCTAGATTGCCGAATCGGTCAACCGTTTGCTTATAATGAGCTGTAATCTCATAACAAGCCATTCTGAAGTTTTAGATCACTGAATTGGTCAATCGTTTTCTGATAACGAGCTACAATCTCATAACAAGCCATTCTTAGGTTTTAGATTATTGAATCAGTCAACCATTTGCTAATAATGAGCTGTAGTCTCATAACAAGCCGTTTTGAGGTTCTAGATCACCAAATCGGTCAACCATTCACTGATAATGAGCTACAATCTCATAACAAGCCGTTCTGAGATTCTAGTAGTTAAATCGGTCAACCATTTGCTGATAATGAGCTATAATCTCATAACAAGTCATTCTGAGGTTCTAGATCATTGAATTGGTCAACCATTTGCTGATAATGAGCTGTAATCTCATAACAAGCCATTCTGAGGTTCTAGATCGCCAAATTGGTCAACCGTTGGCTGATAATGAGCTACAATCTCATAACAAGCCATTCTGAGGTTCTTGATCACCGAATTGGTCAACTTGTAGACACCCTAAAATAGACAGGCTGGCGACTTTACATTAAAAACACTAATTTCTATCTATTAATTAATGGTCTTTTAATCATTAATTAATCATCTATTTTCTTCTAAATTCATTTCCCCAAATCATTTAATCAAACTCCCAAAATTAATTAAATAATTAATTTTATTTAGTTAATTAACTTTAATTGATTAATTATCATCAATTAATTAATTAAACTCAATTTCCTATAGTTTAAATCCAAAAATTTAAACTTACTAATTAAATTCTTCTAATTAAATTAATTTAATTTCATCAAATAAAGCAATTCTTAATTGAAAAGAATTCAATTATCTCACATGTTGAAAACAATTATTAAATAAATGAATTAAATACTCATTTATCTTCAAAGAGATAACTCCAATTAGATCACATGGGTTACTCCACCCATTTCTCCAGTCCACATAGGTAACTTCACCCACCTCTTCAGTTCAAAAAGGAAACTCATAATTAGCTCTTCAGTTAACCAAACCCTATCTCCTCTTTACCAAATGAAGAGGTGGAGTTTACTGAGGACCTCTCCTGTTCCTTTTGATCTCAACCGTTCATCTCCCCATCTCTGGGATTGATCTCAACCATTCATTCCATCACCAATTCCTATATAATAAACCCTTCATAACCATTTGAAGGGTCCAGGATTTCAAGCTCTCGTGTGCCATTACTCTGTTAGTTTGGTTCTAGCATTCAAGCCATCTTGCGACCACACACACATTTCAATTGTCGAATTCTCAAAGCTTCTCAAGTCATAGACGCTGCCCCACCAATACTGAGCATCAAGAACAGTGTTTTGGAAAGAGTAGAGAGAAACAATAGAAGCTTCGAGCATCGTGGGGTTTGCATTTATTTGTCTTCCTTTCTCTTGCTTGTACATTTTATTTCTCACATTTCTGTTATTCATTTAGTAGTCATTATATACTTGATTTGCATTCATTTGTGAACCTTTGCTACTAACCCTCGCCTTTGCAAAGCTATGGGGATTGGAAAGAGAGGCGTACATTTTGGTGAACCCGACATGAACAAACAACCCAAATATCTCTTGCAGACGAAGAAATGAATTAGTCAACCACGGTTGTATGGTCATAAATTTAAAAATCACACTTTTCTTTGACATTTGTACTATTTCGCAATTGTTGATATTTTGCCGCATTCGCCCATACTGTGTCGTAATCGACTGGTTTAATACCGCAATTGATTGCAGGCTTTTGCAGTTATTCTGTCCATTTCTTATCTTCTAACTTCTAGTATTTTGCTGTAATCACCCGATCGATGCCACAATCTCAATAATTTTTCCGCATTTGTCTGATCCGTGCCACAATTGATAGAATTTTGCCGCAGTTGCAGGTTAATTACCGCAATTGACAGAAGTTTGCCGCAGTTGCCAGTTATTTACCGCAATCGACAGAAGATTACCATTGTTGCAGGAAGATTGTTGCAATCGCATCAAATATTGCAAATATCAGATCCAATTCTTCTTCCGGTCTGCTTTTAAATTGACATTCTTTTTGGTTTCTGTGCAGGATTGGATCAAAGTCATCAAGGACAGAGGAGGGTAAGTTTTGGTAAGCACCATTTCATTTTTTCAAAGTTTCACATTTTCTCATTTTGTGAATAATCCTTTTTAGTATGAACTTGTTTAAATAACACAAACTAAAAGGAATTCATTTGTAGATTTGGGTTTAAAAAGAATAGTGCTTGCAAAACATATCACACTTCATATTTTGGATTTGGGCTTAAAATTGACGTGGGGATTAAAATTGAACAAAGGCAAAAAATCTCTCAGTTTGGTGCTTTAAAACTGAACAAGCAATCAACACCTACTTTTTGGGCTTAAAATTGAACATTTGTGCTTGTATGATGGTGTAGCTTAGTTCACATTTCAAAATTTGGAGCTTAATCAATTTACCTCGTGTCTTGAGTTTTGGGTGCACTTGCACAAACTGTTAGATTACAAACCTTTATACTTTTTTAGAAAGGCCTGTCTGGGGAATGCGCTTCTTCCTTAGAGAATGACCTTAAACTGGTAATCCTTCTTATCTATATATAAACAAGGTGTGAACCAAAATTTTATCTTATCTAGCCAAGCTCAAGCGAGGCATATTGATGATAGTCTAGATCGGGTGAATATCTCTAAGGGGCTAGCATGATCAACTAGGCTCTTAAGTGAGTCACGTACGTACAAACCGATTGGAGAGACATCACAGACCCTTACTACAACCTTGATTAATTAGAGGCCAACCCGTTTTACCTCCAAATAGATACCTTATTATAGTGCAAGGGGTTACAGAATTTCCCCCCAAGATTTCCAACATATGTGTCCCATAGTATTTGTGTAGTGAAAGAGATCTTCACTCTATGGCAATAATACCTGGAAATAGAAAAAACATGGGCACCTACGTCATGGACCTTCATGTCCTAGTAGCGTGACAATTGTTGTGTGAGCTAACGGACATTCAAGCATTGGGCCTATAACATTGTATTCTGAAGCCAATTTGACCTAGATTAATATGATTG
>MU228449.1:1137003-1174305 GCA_018584345.1 Thuja plicata
TCCCTCCCTCCCCGTCCATCCCCCCTCCCTCCATCATAGCCTCCCCTGCTGCACTGTACCCATCGAGCCCTCCACATGATAGTCCTAGGAATAGGACGTGAAACATCTATCAAGGCAATAGGATGATGTTGCAACCAACGGGCATCATACTTTGGTGTAGTACTTTCAAAAGATAAGTCAACTATCAGTACCAGAGTAGAGATAAACAAGTATCAAAGCAAGATATAAGCATAAATTAGGGAGCTAAAAAGAAGTACATAAGCAAGCACATAAAAAAGACAAACCTGGGTCAACAGTAGCAGAACACCAAGTCCATGCTATAGGAAGAAGTCCTAAAAACTCAATGCAAGCAGCATCAAGTGACACTACAGCACCCCAGACACGAGCATCCCTCGATCGATGAGCAAAGTAGGCATATGAATCTGACACATCCTGCTGCTCGCCAAACTATCGTAACACCCTGTCGGTGTTATGAAAATCAATCATGTGTACATGGTCACTAACATGACCAATCAGGTATCTACACTGTCTACAAAAAGGAAGATGGACATCCTCCCCATCCCAAATAGGACAATCTTGGTAAGGTCTCCAGATAAAATATGGAATCATGTCCAGCTGTTGTCGCCAGTAAGAAAGATGACCCATATGGGTCTGAACAATCGCTCCATCATACATATATACATATGGCCTATTAGCCAGGAGAGCATGAGCACCTACAGGATGGCAGACAACTATATGCTCCCACGCCCAAATCTGTAACAATGTAGCACCACAACCAAGTGACTTACCATCAAGGTAAGCCACATACATCATATGGAAATGCATGTGTGCCAACATGCATGGGCCCCATGCAAAGACAGTATGCTCTTGAACCATACTCTGCAGGACACTAACGAACCCTATAGAAAACCCACGCTGACACCGATCGGGGCAAAGGATCCCACAAATCAAACTACCCAATAGTGTGGATAGTCTATCTAAGCCCAATCTGAACCTTGACCACAAAATTTCATACCCTCCGGCCAGCCTGAGCTAATCCCGGGGCAGTCTAGTGAGCTCAGTCAAAGTAGTGATGCCAGTGCGGGTGGAATACTCCACCAACTCGCCCTGGATAGGGAGTTGGAGGATGCGATATACATCCTCTAAAGTAACAGTGCACTCCCCAGTGGGCAACCAGAAAGTATAGGTCTATGAATGCCATCACTCTACAAGAGCGGAGATCAGACCCCTGTTGGTCGTGATCTCCGGCATATAGCAGATCCAATATAATCCTAGGTCACGAAGTACTGACCTCTCATCCTCTGAAAGCTAAAATCTGTAGACGAGTCCTGCTAGCCTGGACTCTTGACACCGCAAGATACTCCCGACGAACTGCATAGAGAGAACAAAAAATTAGAAAAATATCAGTTTCAGTAATGTTAGAAAGTAACAGAAGCAAGAACAAGTAGATAACAGGCAAACAAATCAGGCAGACAGTGTCAAAAATTCAATTGCGATAATAAACATGGTCAACTATGGTACTTTTATGCGATTGTGGCACCTAAACTACAAGTGCGACACTCAAATAGAAAATGTAGCATTTTATGCAATCAACTGTGGCACTTTTATCAAATGCGGCACAAAACCAACAACTGCAACATTTAATCCGCAATTGCGGCAAAACCACAGTCGATTGTGGCAAAGGCAAATTTTTTTCAAAAAAGTACAAATTTTCAAAGTAATAAATAACGTAATAAATAAATGCAAAGTGAGGAAACTCACTGGCCATCCAAAGCTAGGAGGTCGACAGTATGAATGGACCCGATTAGAAATGTGTATGACACCTGGAAGCCCCACCATCGCTCGAAAGAAGGAAGAAAATGAAGCAGAAAACAATAAACAAACTCACCAATGATCCAGAGCTCAAAATCACAAAGTTACAAATGAAGAGCTCTCTTAGCTACTTATTGGGGTTCTGAAAAACCCTAATTTCACCCAGGAGCTCAACATTTCTTCCCGGTCCCCGAAAACTTTAGGAGTCAATTACAGGGGCATTCTAAACTATTTTTCAGATCCGTCAGATACCTAGTTCCACAATTAGCAGTTTCAACAAATTAACGCTCGTCTCGCGCCTTTTCACTTAAATTTGTTGAGGGGGCATAAATACACCTACTAATTGCCAGGGCAAGCTGGGGCAGCTAGGGCAAAATCAAAGAATCTTTGACACACTGCGACACGTCACATCGCACCAAAGAGGGGCAAATGTAGACACCCTAAAATGGACAAGCTGGCAACTTTACATTAAAAACACTAATTTTCATCTATTAATTAATGGTCTTTTAATCATTAATTAATCATTTATTTTCTTCTAAATTCATTTCCCCAAATCATTTAATCAAACTCCCAAAATTAATTAAATAATTAATTTTATTTAATTAATTAACTTTAATTAATTAATTATCATCAATTAATTAATTAAACTCAATTTCCTATAGTTTAAATCCAAAAATTTAAACTTACTAATTAAATTCTTTCAATTAAATTAATTTCGATTAAATTAATTTAATTTCATCAAATAAAGCAATTCTTAATTAAAAAGAATTCAATTATCTCACATGTTGAAAACAATTATTAAATAAATGAATTAAATACTCATTTATCTTCAAAGAGATAACTCCAATTAGATCACATGGGTTACTCCACCCATTTCTCTAGTCCACATGGGTAACTTCACCCGCCTCTTCAGTTCAAAAAGGAAACTCATAATTATCTCTTCAGTTAACCAAACCCTATCTCCTCTTTACCAAATGAAGAGGTGGAGTTTACTGAGGACCTCTCATGTTCCTTTTGATCTCAACCATTCATCTCCCCATCTCTAGGATTGATCTCAACCGTTCATTTCATCACCAATTCCTATATAATAAACCCTTCATAACCATTTGAAGGGTCCAGGATTTTAAGCTCTCATGCACCATTACTCCGTCAGTTTGGTTCTAACATTCAATCCATCTTGCGACCACACACACATTTCAATTATCAAATTCTCAAAGCTTCTCAAGTCATAGACGCTGCCCCGCCAATACTGAGCATCAAGAATAGCGTTTCGGAAGGAGTAGAGAGAAACAATAGAAGCTTCGAGCATTGTGGGGTTTGCATTTATTTGTCTTTCTTTCTCTTGCTTGTACATTTTATTGCTCACATTTTTTCTATTCGTTTAGTAGTCATTATATACTTGATTTGCATTCATTTGTGAACCTTTGCTACTAACCCTCGCCTTTGGAAAGCTATGGAGACCGAAAAGAGAGGCGTACACAACTATTTGCTGATAATGAGTTGTAATCTCATAACAAGCCATTCTGAGGTTCTAGATCACCGAATCGGTCAACCATTCACTGATAATAAGATACAATCTCATAACAAGCCGTTCTGAGGTTCTAGATCACCAAATTAGTCAACTATTCACTGATAATGAGCTGTAATCTCATAACAAGTCAATCTGATGTTCTACATCACCAAATCAGCCAACCATTCACTGATAATGAGCTACAATCTCATAACAAGTCATTCTGAGGTTCTAGATTGCCGAATCGATCAACCGTTTGCTGATAATAAGTTGTAATCTCATAACAAGCCATTCTGAGGTTCTAGATCATCGAATCGGTTAATCATTCATTGATAATAAACTGTAATCTCATAACAAGTCATTCTGAGATTCTAGATCACTGAATCGCTCAACCATTCACTGATAATGAGCTATAATCTACACTCATAACAAGTCATCCTGAGGTTCTAGATCACTGAATCAGTCAATCATTTGCTGATAATGAGCTGTAATCTTATATCAAGCTAAATGAGGCTCTACATCACTGAATCGGTCAACTGTTTGCTGATTATAAGCTGTAATCTCATAACAAGTCATTCTGAGGTTCTAGATCGCCGAATCGGTCAACTATTTGTTAATAATGAGTTGTAATCTCATAACAAGTCATTCTGAGGTTCTAGATCACCGAATCGGTCAACCATTCATTGATAATGAGCTTCAATCTTATAATAAGCCATTCTAAGCTTCTAGATCACCGAATCGGTTAACCATTTTTTGATAATGAGTTGTAATCTCATAACAAGCCATTCTGAGGTTCTAGATCACCAAATTGGTCAACCGTTCACTGATAATGAACTACAAACTCATAACAAGCCATTCTGAGATTGTAGATTGTCAAATCGGTCAACTATTCGCTGATAATGAGCTACAATCTCATAACAAGTTATTCTGAGGTTGTAGATTGCCAAATCGGTCAACCATTTGCTAATAATGAGCTGTAATCTCATAACAAGTTGTTCTGAGGTTCTAGATCACTGAATCGGTCAACTTTTTCTGATAATTATCTGTAATCTCATAACAAGCCATTCTAAGGTTCTAGATCGCTGAAGTGGTCAACCATTCACTGATAATGAGCTGCAAACTCATAAAAAGTCATTCTAAGGTTCTAGATCCCTGAATTTGTCAACCGTTTGCCGATAATGAGCTGTAATCTCATAACAAGCCATTCTAAGGTTCTAGATCGTCGAATCAATCAACCGTTCACTGATAATGAGAAGTAATCTCATAACAAGCCATTCTGAGGTTTGAGATCACTGAATCGGTCAACCGTTTACTGATAATGCGCTAGAAATCTCATAACAAGCCATTCTGAGGTTCTAGATCGCTGAATCGGTCAACCGTTCACTGCTAATGAAATGTAATCTCATAACAAGTCATTCTCAGATTATAAATCACCGAATCAGTCAACTATTTGCTGATAATGAGCTACAATCTCATAACAAGTCATTTTGAGGTTCTAGATCACCAAATCGGTCAACCATTTGTTGATAATGAGTTGTAATGTCACAACTAGCCATTCTGAGGTTTTAGATCACTGAATCAGTTAACCGTCATTGATAATGAGCTTTAATCTCATACCAAGCCATTCTGAGGTTCTAGATTGTTGAATCGGTCAACCATTCGCTGATAATGAGCTATAATCTCATAACAAGCCGTTCTGAGGTTCTAGATCGCCGAATCGATCAACCGTTTGTTGATAATGAGCTGTAATCTCATAACAAGCTATTTTGAGGTTCTAGATCACCTAATTGGTGAACCGTTCACTGATAATGAGTTGTAATCTCATAACAAGTCATTCTAAGGTTCTAGATCATTGAATCGGTCAACTATTTGCTGATAATAAGCTATACTATCATAACAAGTCATTTTGAGGTTCTAGATCACCAAATCAGTCATTTGTTCACTGATAATGAGCTACAATCTTATAACAAGTCATTTTGAGGTTCTAGATCACTGAATCGGTCCACCATTTGCTGATAATGAGCTGTAATGACATAACAAGCCGTTCTAAGGTTCTAGATCACCGAATCGGTCAACCGTTCACTAATAGTGAGCTACAATCTCATAACAAGCCGTTCTGATATTCTAGATCACCAAATCGGTCAACCTTTTGCTGATAATGAGTTGTAATCTCATAACAAGTTGTTCTAAGGTCTACATCACCGAATCGGTCAAATGTTTGCTAATAATGAGCTATAATCTCATAACAAGTCATTCTAAGGTTCTAGATAACCGAATCGGTCAACCGTTCACTGATAATGAGCTACAATCTCATAACAAGCTATTCTATGATTCCAGATCATTGAATCGGTAAAATGTTCACTGATAATGAGCTACAATCTTATAACAAGTCATTCTAACATTCTAGATCGCTGAATCAGTCAACCGTTTGCTGATAATGAGCTGTAATCTCATAACAAGCCATTCTGAGGGTCTAGATTGCTGAATAGGTCAACGGTTTGTTGATAATGAGCTGTAATCCCATAACAAGTCATTCTAAGGTTTTAGATCGCTGAATTGGTCAACCGTTCATTGATAATGAGCTACAATCTCATAACAAGTCATTCTGAGGTTGTAGATAATTAACTCATTCAATGATTTGCTGATAATGAGCTTTAATCTCATAAGAAGCCATTTTGAGGTTCTAGATCACCTAATTAGTCAACTGCTCACTGATAATGAGCTGTAATCTCATAACAAGCCATTATGAGGTTCTAGATCACTGAATCGGTCAACCATTTGTTGATAATGAGCTATAATCTCATAACAAGCCATTCTGAGGTTCTAGATCACCAAATCGGTTAACTGTTCACTGATAATGAGCTACAATCTCATAATAAGCCATTTTGAGGTTCTAGATCACCAAATCGGTCAACCATTTGATGATAATGAGCTCTAATCTCATAACAAGTCATTCTGATGTTCTAGACCACTGAATCGGTCAACTGTTCACTGATAATGAGCTATAATCTCATAACAAGTCATTTTGAGGTTCTAGATTGCTGAATCAGTCAACCATTTGCTGATAATGAGCTGTAATCTCATAACAAGCCATTTTGAGGTTCTAGATCACCGAATCGGTCAACCATTTGCTAATAATGAGCTGTAATCTCATAAAAAGTTATTCTGAGATTCTAGATTGTTGAATTGGTCAACCGTTCATTGATAATGAGCTATAATCTCATAACAAGTTGTTCTAAGGTTCTAGATAACCGAATCGGTCAACCGTTTGTTGATAATGAGCTGTAATCTCATAACAAGCCATTCTGAGGTTCTAGATCACTGAATCGGTCAACCGTTCACTGATAATGAGTTGTAATCTCATCACAAGCCATTTTGAGCTTTTAGATCTCCGAATCGGTCAATCATTTGCTGATAATGAGCTGTAATCTCATAACAAGCCATTCTAAGGTTCTAGATCGCCGAATCAGTCAACCGTTCGCTAATAATGAGCTATAATCCCATAACAAGTTGTTCTAAGGTTCTGGATCGCCGAATCGGTCAACCATTCGATGGTAATGATTTGTAATCTCATAACAAGTCGTTCTGAGGTTCTAGATCGCCGAATCGGTCAACCATTTGCTGATAATGAGGTGTAATCTCATAAGAATCCATGCTTAGGTTCTAGATTGTTGAATCGATCAACTGTTTGTTGATAATGAGCTGTAATCTCATAACAAGCCATTCTGAGGTTCTAGATCACCAAATCGGTCAACTGTTCACTGATAATGAGCTATAATCTCATAACAAGCCATTCTAAGCTTCTAGATCCCCGAATCGGTCAACCATTTACTGATAATGAGCTCTAATCTCATAACAAGCTGTTCTGAGGTACAAGATCATCAAATTAGTCAACCATTCACTGATAATGAGCTGTAATGTCATAATAAGTCATTCTGACATTCTAGATCACCAAATCAGTTAACCATTTGCTGATAATGAGCCGTAATCTCATAACAAGCCATTCTAAGGTTTTAGATCGCCAAATCGGTCAACCATTCATTGATAATGAGGTACAATCTCATAACAAACCATTTTGAAGTTCTAGATCACCGAATCGGTCAACCATTTGCTGATAATAAGTTGTAATCTCATAACAATTCATTCTGAGGTTCTAGATCACCGAATTGGTCAACCGTTCACTGATAATGAGCTACAATCTCATAACAAGCCATTCTGAGATTCTAGATTGCCGAATCGGTCAACTATTTATTGATAATCAGCTATAATCTCATAACAAGTCATTATGAGATTCTAGAGCGCCGAATCAGTCAACTGTTCCTTGATAATGAGCTATAATCTCATAAAAAGTCATTCTGAGGTTCTAGATCACTGAATCAGTCAACTATTTGCTATAATGAGTTGTAATCTCATAACAAGCCATTTTGAGGTTCTAGATCACCGAATCGGTCAACCGTTCGCTGATAATGAGCTATAATCTCATAACAAGTCATTATGAGATTTTAGATCGCCAAATCGGTAAACTATTTGCTGATAATGAGCTACAATCTCATAACAAGTCATTCTAAGGTTCTAGATCGCCAAATCTATCAACCATTTGCTGATAATGAGCTGTAGTCTCATAACAATCCATTTTGTGGTTCTAGATCCCTGAATCGGTCAACCATTCGCTGATAATGAGCTGTAATATCATAACAACCATTTTAAGGTTCTAGATCACCAAATCAGTGAAGCATTTGCTGATAATGAGCTGTAATCTCATAACAAGCCATTTTGAGGTTCTAGATTGCCAAATCGATCAACCGTTCGCTGATTATGACCTACAATCTCATAACAAGCCATTTTGAGGTTCTGCATCATCGAATCAGTCAACTGTTTCCTTATAATGAGCTGTAATCTCATAACAAGCCATTCTAAGGTTCTAGATCGCTGAATCGGTCAATCGTTCGCTAATAATGAGCTACAATATCATAACAAGCCATTTTGAGATTCTAGTTCGTCGAATCAGTCAACCATTCACTGATAATGAGCTATAATGTTATAACAAGTCATTCTGAGGTTTTAGATCACTAAATCAGTCAACCATTTATTGATAATGAGTTTTAATCTCATAATAAGTCATTATGAGGTTCTAGATTGCCGAATCGGTCAACCATTTGTTGATAAAGAACTGTAATCTCATAACAAGTCATTATGAGATTCTAGATTGCCGAATCAGTCAACCATTTGGTGATAATGAGCTATAATCTCATAACAAGTCATTCTGAGGTTCTAGATCGTCAAATCGGTCAACCGTTTACTGATAATGAGTTACAATTTCATAACAAGCCGTTGTGAGGTTCTAGATCGCCGATTAGGTCAACCGTTTGTTGATAATGAGCTGTAATCCATAACAAGTTGTTCTGAGGTTTTAGATCACCAAATCAGTCAACCGTTCACTAATAATGAGTTGTAATCTCATAACAAGTCATTGTGAGGTTCTAGATCACGAAATTGGTCAACCATTTGCTGATAATGAGCTGTAATCTCATAACAAGCCATTTTGAGGTTCTAGATCGCTGAATCAGTCAACCATTCACTGATAATGAGCTACAATCTCATAACAAGCCATTCTAAGGTTCTAGATCACCAAATCGGTCAACCGTTTGTTGATAATGAGGTGTAATCTTATAACAAGCCATTCTGAGGTTCTAGATTGCCAAATCGGTTAACCGTTTGCTGATAATGAGCTATAATCTCATAACAAGCCATTCTTAGATTCTAGATCACCGAATCGGTCAAAAATTCACTGATAATGAGCTACAATCTCATAACTAGTCATTTTGAGGTTCTAGATCGCCAAATCAGTCTACCATTTGCTGATAATGAGCTATAATCTCATAACAAGTCATTCTGAGGTTCCACATTGCCGAATCGGTCAATCATTCGTTGATAATGAGCTGTACTCTCATAACAAGTTATTCTGATATTCTAGATCACTGAATCAATCAACCATTCGTTGATAATGAGCTGTACTCTCATAACAAGTTATTCTGATATTCTAGATCACTGAATCAATCAACCATTCACTGATAATGAGCTACAATCTCATAATAAGTTATTTTGAGGTTCTAGATCGCAGAATTGGTCAACTATTTGCAGATAATGAGCTATAATCTCATAACAAGTTGTTCTGAGGTTCTAGATCGCTGAATCGGTCAACCTTTTGCTGATAATGAGCTACAATGTCATAACAAGCCATTTTGAGATTCTAGATCGCTGAATCGGTCAACCGTTTGCTGATAATGAGCTACAACCTCATAACAAGTCATTCTGAGGTTTTAAATCGTAGAATCAGTCAACTTTCTTTTTATAATCAGTTATAATCTCATCATAAGCCATTCTGAGGTTCTAGATCATCGAATCGGTTAAACATTCGCTGATAATGAGCTATAATATCATATAAAGTCATTCTGAGATTCTAGATCGCCAAATCGTTCAACCATTCACTAATAATAAGTTACAATCTCATAACAAGTTATTCTAAGGTTCTAGATTATCAAATCGATCAACAGTTTGTTGATAATGAGCTGTAATCTCACAAACCATTCTGAGGTTCTAGATCGCCGAATCTGTCAATTATTCGCTGATAATGAGTTAGAATCTTATAACAAGCTATTTTGAGGTTCTAGATCACCGAATCGGTCAACCATTTAATGATAATGAGATGTAATCTCATAACAAGCTATTCTGATATTCTAGATCACCGAATCGGTCAACCATTCACTGATAATGAGCTACAATCTCATAACAAGTCGTTCTGAGGTTTTAGATCGCCGAATCAGTCAATCATTTGCTGATAATGAGCTGTAACCTCATAACAAGCTATTCTGAGGTTCTAGCTCACTGAATCGGTCAACCGTTTGCTAATAATAAATTACAATCTCATTACAAGTTTCTGTGAGGTTCTAGATCATAGAATCGGTCAACCATTTGCTGATAATGAGCTGTAATCTCATAACAAGCCATTCTGAGGTTCTAGATCGCCGAATCAGTTGACCGTTCACTGATAATGAGCTACAACCTCATAACAAGTCATTCTAAGATTCTAGATCACAAAATTGGTCAACTGTTCGCTGATATTGAGCTATAATCTCATAACAAGTCATTTTGAGGTTCTAAATCATCGAATTGGTCAACCGTTTGCTGACAATGAGCTGTAATCTCATAACAAGTCATTTTGAGGTTCTAGATCACTGAATCGGTCAACCGTTTACTGATAATGAGTTGTAATCTCATAACAAGTCATTCTGAGATTCTAGATCACTGAATTGCTCAACCGTTCGCTGATAATGAGTTGCAATCTCATAACAAGTCGTTATGAGGTTCTATATTACCAAATTAGTCAATCGTTCACTGATAATAAGCTACAATCTCATAATAAGCCATTTTGAGGTTCTAGATTGTTGAATCAGTCAACCATTTGCTGATAATGAGCTGTAATCTCATAACAAGCCATTTTGAGGTTCTAGATCGCTGAGTCGGTCAACCATTCACTTATAATGAGCTATCATCTCACAACAAGCCGTTCTGAGGTTCTAGATCACCGAATCGGTCAACTATTTGCTACTAATGAGCTATAATCTCATAACAAGTCATTCTGAGGTTCTAGATAGCCAAATCGGTCAACCATTCACTGATAATGAGCTGTAATCTCATAACAAGTCATTCTGAGGTTCTAGATCATCGAATCGGTCAACAATTTTCTGATAATGAGCTGTAATCTCAGAACAAGCCATTCTAAAGTTCTAGATTGCCAAATCGGGCAACCGTTTACTGATAATGAGCTACAATCTCATAACAAACTATTCTGAGATTCTAGATCGCAGACTCGGTCAACCATTCACTAATAATGAGCTACAATCTCATAACAAGTCATTTTGAGGTTCTAAATCGCTGAATCAGTTAACCGTTTGCTAATAATGAGCTATAATCTCATAACAAGTCATTCTGAGGTTCTAGATTGCCGAATTAGTCAACTGTTCACTGATAATGAGCTATAATCTCATAACAAGTCATTCTGAGATTCTAGATTGCCGAATCGGTCAACCATTCACTGATAATGAGCTACAATCTCATAACAAGTCATTCTGAGGTTCTAGATCACCGAATCGGTCAACCATTTGTTGATAATGAGCTATAATTTCATAAAAAGTCATTTTGAGGTTCTAGATCACCGAATCGGTCAATCATTCACTGATAATGAGTTGTAATCTCATAACAAGCCATTCTGAGGTTCTAGATCATCGAATTGGTCAACTATTTACTGATAATGAGCTATAATCTCATAACAAGTCGTACGAAGGTTCTAGATCACCGAATTAGTCAACTATTCACTAATAATGAGCTACAATCTCATAACAAGTCATTCTGAGGTTCTAGATCACCGAATCGGTCAATCATTTGCTGACAATGAGCTGTAATCTTATAACAAGTTGTTCTGAGGTTCCAGATTGCTGAATCAGTCAAGTATTTTTTGATAATGAGTTGTAATCTCATAACAAGCTATTCTTAGGTTCTAGATCACTGAATCAGTCAACCGTTTGCTGATAATGAGCTGTATCTTATAACAAGTTGTACTGAGGTTTTAGATCACCAAATCAGTCAACCATTTGCTGATAATGAGCTACAATCTCATAACAAGCCATTCTGAGGTTCTAGATCACTGAATCAATCAACTGTTTGCTGATAATGAGTTCTAATCTCATAACAAGCCTTTCTAAGGTTCTAGATCATTGAATTGGTCAACTATTTACTGATAATAAGCTACAATCTCATAAGCAATCATTCTGAGATTCTAGACTACCGAATCGGTCAACGATTCCCTGATAATGAGCTATAATCTCATAACAAGTCATTTTGAGGTTCTAGATCATCGAATCAGTCAACCGTTTGCTGATAATGAGCTGTAATCTTGTAACAAGCTATTTCGAGATTCTAAATCACTGAATCGGTCAACTCTTCACTAATAATGAGCTGTAATCTCATAACAAGTAATTCTTAGATTGTATATCACCAAATCAGTCAACCATTCACTGATAATGAGCTAGAATCTCATAACAAGTTGTTCTGAGGTTCTAGATCACTGAATCAGTCAACCGTTCGCTGATAATGAAACACAATCTCATAACAAGTCATTCTAAGGTTCTAGATCACCAAATCGGTCAATCGTTCACTGATAATGAGCTGCAATCTCATAACAAGTCATTCTGAGGTTCTAGATCACTGAATCAGTCAACTATTTGTTGATAATGAGCTGTAATCTCATAACAAGCCATTTTGAGGTTCTAGATCATAAAATCAGTCAAGTGTTCACTAATAATGAGCTGTAATCTCATAACAAGTAATTTTGAGATTCTAGATCGCTAAATCAGTCAACCGTTCACTAATAATTAGCTACAATCTCATAAAAAGTCATTCTAAGGTCTAGATCACCGAATCGGTCAACAGTTTGTTGATAATGAGCTGTAATTTCATAACAAGTTGTTCTGAGGTTCTAGATTGCCGAATCGGTCAACTGTTCACTGATAATGAGCTATAATCTCATAACAAGCCATTCTGAGGTTCTAGATCACCGAATCGGTCAACCATTTGCTGATAATGAGCTGTAATCTCATAACAAGCCATTCTAAGGTTCTAGATCACCGAATCGGTCAACCATTTGCTGATAATGAGCTACAATCTTATAACAAGCCATTCTGAGGTTCTAGATCGCCAAATCAGTCAACCATTTGCTGATAATGAGCTATAATCTCATAACAAGCCGTTCTGAGGTTCTAGATCGCCGAATCGGTCAACTGTTTGCTAATAATGAGCTACAATCTCATAACAAGCCATTCTGAGATTCTAGATGGCCGAATCGGTCAACCGTTCACTGATAATGAGCTACAATCTCATACCAAGTTGTTCTAAGGTTCTAAATCGCTGAATCGGTCAACCATTTGCTGATAATGAGCTGTAATCTCATAACAAGCCATTCTAAAGTTCTAGATCACCGAATCGGTCAACCATTCATTGATAATGAGCTATAATCTCATAACAAGTCATTCTTAGATTCTAGATCGCTGAATCGGTCAACCATTCACTAATAATAAGCTACAATCTCATAACAAGTCATTTTGAGGTTCTAGATCGCTGAATCAGTCAACTGTTTGCTGATAATGAGCTGTAATGTCATAACAAACTGTTCTAAGGTTTTAGATTACCGAATCGATCAACCATTCACTGATAATGAGCTATAATCTCATAACAAGCCATTCTGAGGTTCTAGATCGCCAGATCAGTCAACCATTTCCTGATAATGAGCTGTAATCTCATAACAAGCCATTCTGAGGATCTAGATCTCTGAATCTGTCAATCGTTCACTGATAATGAGCTACAATCTTATAACAATATATTCTGAGGTTCTAGACCACCGAATCGGTCAACCATTTGCTGATAATAAACTGTAATCTCATAACAAGCCATTCTGAGGTTTTAAATTACTGAATCAGTCAACCGTTCGCTCATAATGAGCTACAATCTCATAACAAGCTGTTATGAGATTCTAGATCGCTGAAGCGGTCAACCTTCCACTGATAATGAGCTACAATCTCATAACAAGTCATTCTGAGGTTCTAGATCACCGAATCGATCATTTATTTGGTGATAATGAGTTATAATCTCATAACAAGTCATTCTGAGGTTCTAGATCACCGAATTGGTCAACCATTTGTTGATAATGAGTTGTAATCTCATAAGAAGCCATTCTAAGGTTCTAGATCGCTGAATCCGTCAACCATTCATTGATAATGAGCTACAATCTCATAACAAGCCATTCTGAGGTTCTAGATTGCCAAATCGGTCAACCATTTGCTGATAATGAGCTGTAATCTCATAACAAGCCATTCTGAGGTTCTAGATCACTGAATCGGTCAACTATTTGCTGATAATGAGCTACAATCTCATAACAAGCCATTCTAAGATTCTAGATGGACAAATCAGTCAACCGTTCATTTATAATAAGCTACAATCTCATACCAAGTTGTTCTGAGGTTCTAGATCGTTGAATCGGTCAACCATTTGCTAATAATGAGCTATAATCTCATAACAAGTCATTCTAAGGTTCTAGATCACCGAATCGGTCAACCATTCACTGATAATGAGCTATAATCTCATAACAAGCCATTCTAAGGTTCTAGATCACCAGATTGGTCAACCGTTTCTTGATAATGAGTTGTAATCTCATAACAAGCCATTCTGAGGTTCTAGATCGCCGAATCTGTCAATCGTTTGCTAATAATGAGCTACAATCTCATAACAATCCATTCTAAGGTAATAGACCACCGAATTGGTCAACCATTTGCTAATAATGAACTGTAATCTCATAACAAGCCATTCTAAGGTTCTAAATCGTCGAATCAGTCAACTGTTCGCTCATAATGAGCTACAATCTCATAACAAGCTGTTCTAAGATTCTAGATCGCCGAAGCGGTCAACCTTCCACTGATAATGAGCTACAATCTCATAACAAGTCATTCTAAGGTTCTAGATCACCGAATCGGTCAGCCATTTGCTGATAATGAGCTATAATCTCATAACAAGTCATTCTAAGGTTCTAGATCACCGAATCGGTCAACTATTTGATGTAATGAGTTGTAATCTCATAACAAGCTATTTTGAGGTTCTAGATCACTGAATCAATCAACCATTCACTGATAATGAGCTACAATCTCATAACAATCCATTCTGAGATTCTAGATCACCAAATCGGTCAACCATTTGCCGCTAATGAGCTACAATATCATAACAAGTCATTCTGAGGTTCTAAATCACTGAATCTGTCAACTATTTGCTGATAATAAGTTGTAATCTCATAACAAGCTATTCTGAGGTTTTAGATCGCCGAATCAATCAACCATTTGCTGATAATGAGCTATAATCTCATAACAAGTCATTTTGAGGTTCTAGATTGCCAAATCGGTCAACCATTTGCTGATAATGAGTTGTAATCTCATAACAAGCCGTTTTGAGGTTCTAGATCACTGAATCAGTCAACTATTTGCTGATAATGAGCTACAATCTCATAACAAGCCATTCTGAGATTCTAGATCACTGAATTGGTCAACCGTTCCCTGATAATGAGCTACAATCTCACAATAAGTCATTCTGAGCTTCTAGATCACCGAATCGATCTACCGTTTGCTGATAATGAGCTGTAATCTCATAACAACTCGTTATGAGGTTCTAGATTGCCGAATCGGTCAACTGTTCAATGATAATGAGTTGCAATATCATAAGAAGTCATTCTGAGATTCTAGATCACCGAATCGGTCAACCATTCACTGATTATGAGCCACAATCTGATAACAAGTCATTCTGAAGTTCTAGATCATGAAATCGGTCAACTATTTGCTAATAATGAGTTGTAATCTCATAACAAGCCATTCTGAGCTTCTAAATAACTGAATCGGTCAACCGTTCATTGATAATGAGTTATAATCTCATAACAAGTTGTTTTAAGGTTCTAGATTGCTGAATTGGTCAACCTTTTTCTGATAATGAGCTGTAATCTCATAACAAGTTGTTCTGAGGTTCTAGATTGCTGAATCGGTCAACTGTTCACTGATAATGAGTTGTAATCTCATAACAAGTCATTCTGAGGTTCAAGATCATCAAATTGGTCAATCATTTGTTGATAATGAGCTGTAATCTCATAACAAGCCGTACTGAGGTTCTAGATGACCAAATCGGTCAACCATTCGTTGATAATGAGACACAATCTCATAACAAGCCATTCTAAGGTTCTAGATCACCAAATCGGTCAACCATTTGTTGATAATAACCTGTAATCTAATAACAAGCCATTTTGAGGTTTTAGATCACTGAATTGGTCAACCATTCACTTATAATGAGCTACAATCTCATAACAAGCTGTCCTGAGATTCTAGATCACTAAATCGGTCAACCGTTCGCTGATAATGAGCTATAATATCATAATAAGTCATTCTAAGGTTCTAGATCACTAAATCAGTCGACCATTTGTTGATAATGAGCTATGATCTCATAAAAAGCCATTCTGAGGTTCTAAATCATCAAATCAGTCAACCGTTCACTGATAATGAGCTTTAATCTCATAACAAGTCATTCTAAAATTTTAGATCGCCAAATCGGTCAACCATTTGCTGATAATGACCTACAATCTCATAACAAGTTGTTCTGAGGTTCTAGATCGCCGAATCAGTCAACCATTTGCTGATAATGAGCTATAATCTCATAACCAGCCATTCTGAGGTTCTAGATCACCGAATCGATCAACCATTCACTGATAATGAACTACAATCTTGTAACAAGCCATTCTGAGGTTCTAGATCACTGAATCAGTCAACTATTTACTGATAATGATCTATAATCTCATAACAAGTCATTCTAAGGTTCTAGATCACCGAGTCAGTCAATCATTTGCTGATAATGATTTGTAATCTCATAACAAGCCATTTTGAGGTTCTAGATCATCGAATCGGTCAACCGTTCACTGATAATGAGCTACAATCTCATAACAAGTTGTTATGAGATTCTAGATCACTGAATCGGTCAACCATTCAGTGATTATGAGCTATAATCTTGTAATAACTCATTCTGAGGTTCTAGATCGCCAAATCGGTGAATCATTTGCTGATAATGAGCCGTAATCTCATAACAAGCTATTCTGAGGTTCTAGATCACTGAATCGGTCAACCGTTCACTGATAATGAGCTGTAATCTCATAACAAGTCATTCTGAGATTCTAGATCGCCGAATCGATCAAGCATTCACTGGTAATGAGCTACAATCTCATAACAAGTCATTCTAAGGTTCTAGATCATTGAATCATTCAATCATTTACTGATAATGAGCTATAATCTCATAACAAGCCATTCTGAGGTTCTAGATCACTGAATCAGTCAACCGTTCACTGATAATGAGCTGTAATCTCATAACAAGTTATTTTGAGGTTCTACATCATCGAATCAGTCAACTATTTGTTGATGATGAGCTGTAATCTCATAACAAGTTGTTCTAAGGTTCTAGATCACCGAATCGGTCAACCATTTGATGATAATGAGCTACAATCTTATAACAAGCCATTGTTACGTTCTAGATCATCGAATCGGTCAACCATTTGCTGATAATGAGTTATAATCTCATAGCAAGCCAGTCTGAGGTTCTAGATCGCCGAATCGGTCAACCATTTGCTGATAATGAGCTACAATCTCATAACAAGCCATTTTGAGGTTCTAGATCACCGAATTAGTCAACTGTTCACTGATAATGAGCTACAATCTCATAACAAGTCATTCTGAGGTTCTAGATCACCGAATTGGTCAACCGTTTGCTAATTATGAGCTATAATCTCATAACAAGCCATTTTGAGGTTCTAGATCACCAAATCGGTCAACTATTCGCTGATAATGAGCTACAATCTCATAACAAGTCATTCTGAGATTCTACATCACTGAATCGGTCAACCCTTCGCCGATAACGAGCTACAATCTCATAACAAGTCATTCTAAGGTTTTAGATCACCAAATTGATCAATCGTTTGTTGATAATGAGCTTTAATCTCATAACAATCCATTATGAGGTTCTAGATCGCCGTATCAGTCAACCATTCACTGATAATGAGCTATAATCTCATAACAAGTCATTCTGAGATTCTAGATAACTGAATCAGTCAACCGTTCATTGATAATGAGCTACAATCACATAACAAGTCATTCTAAGGTTCTAGATCACTGAATCAGTCAATCGTTCACTGATAATGAGCTACAATCTTATAACAAGCCATTCTCATAACAAGTCATTCTGAGGTTCTAGATCACCGAATCGGTCAACCGTTTGCTAATAATGAGCTGTAATCTCATAAAAAATCATTCTGAGGTTCTAGATCACTGAATCAGTTAACCGTTCGCTGATTATGAGGTACAATCTCATAACAAGCCATTCTCAAGTTCTAGATCGCCAAATTAGTCAACCATTCACTCATAATGAGCTGTAATCTCATAACAAGTCATTGTGAGGTTCTAGATCACCGAATTGGTCAACCGTTCGCTGCTAATGAGCTACAATCTCAGAACAAGGTGTTCTAAGATTCTAGATCACCGAATCAATCAACCATTCCTTGATAATGAGCCACAATCTCATAACAAGTCATTCTAAGATTCTAGATTGCCAAATCAGTCAGCTGTTTGCTGATAATGAGTTGTAATCTCATAACAAGCCATTTTGAGGTTTTAGATCATGAAATCGGTCAACCGTTCACTGATAATGAGCTGTAATCTCATAACAAGCCGTTCTGAGGTTTTAGATCATTGAATTGCTCAACCGTTTGCTATTAATGACCTATAATCTCATAACAAGCCATTCTAAGGTTCTAGATTGCTGACTCGGTCAACCATTCACTGATAATGAGCTGTAATCTCATAAAAAGTCATTCTGAGGTTCTAGATCGCTGAATTGGTCAACTGTTTGCTGATAATGAGCTATAATCTCATAACAAGTCATTCTGAGGTTCTAGATTGCAGAATCAGTCAACCATTCACTGATAATGAGCTACAATCTCATAACAAGCCATTTTGAGATTCTAGATAGCCGAATCAGTCAATCATTCACTGATAATGAGTTACAATCTCATAACAAGTCATTCTGAGCTTCCAGATCACTAAATTGGTCAACCATTTGTTGATAATGAGCTATAATCTCATAACAAGCTATTCTGAGGTTCTAGATCATCGAATCGGTCAACCGTTCACTTATAATGAGTTGTAATCTCATAACAAGTTGTTCTAAGGTTCTAGGTCACCAAATTGGTCAACTATTTGCTGATAATGACCTGTAATCTCATAACAAACCATTCTGAGGTTCTAGATCACTGAATCAGTCAACTGTTCACTGATAATGACCTATAATCTCATAACAAGTCATTCTGAGGTTTTAGATCCCTGAATTGGTCAACTATTTGCCAATAATGAGCTGTAATCTCATAACAAGCCATTCTGAGGTTCTAGATTGCCGAATTGGTCAACCGTTCACTAATAATGAGCTACAATCTCACAACAAGCCATTCTGAGATTCTAGATCGTTGAATCGGTAAACTATTTGCTGATAATGAGCTACAATCTCATAACAAGCCATTCTGAGGTTCTAGATCAGTGAATCGGTCAACCGTTTGCTGATAATGAGCTGTAATCTCATAACAAGCTATTCTAAGGTTCTAGATTGTCGAATTAGTCAACCATTTGCTGATAATGAGCTACAATCTCATAACAAGCCATTCTGAGATTCTAGATCACCAAATCGGTGAATCATTTGCTGATAATGAGCTATAATCTCATAACAATCCATTTTTAGGTTCTAGATCGTCGAGTCGGTCAACTGTTCACTGATAATGAGCTATAATCTCATAACAATCTGTTCTGAGGTTCTAGATCGTTGAATCGGTCAACCATTTGCTAATAATGAGCTATAATCTCATAACAAGCCATTCTGAGGTTCTAGATCGTTGAATTGGTCAACTGTTCACTGATAATGAGCTACAATCTCATAACAAGCTATTTTTAGGGCTCTAGATCACTGAATCAGTCAACTATTTGTGGATAATGAGCTTTAATCTTATAACAAGCCATTTTGAGGTTCTAGATTACCAAATCGGTCAATCATTTGCTAATAATGAGCTATAATCTCATAACAAGTCATTCTGAAGTTATAGATCATCGAATCGGTCAACCATTTGCTGATAATGAGCTCTAATTTCATAATAAGTCATTCTGAGATTCTAGATCGCCGAATTGATCAACCATTCACTGATAATGAGCTACAATCTCATAATAAGTCATTCTAAGGTTCTAGATCACCGAATCAGTCAACCATTCACTGATAATGAGTTACAATCTCAGAACAAACCGTTCTAAGGTTCTAGATCACTAAATCGGTCAACTGTTTGTTGATAATGAGCTGTATTCTCATAACAAGCCGTTCTGAGGTTCTAGATTGCTGAATCAATCAACTAGTCGCTGATAATGAGCTACAATCTCATAACAAGCTATTCTAAGATTCTAGATTGCTGAATCGATCAACCATTCACTGATGATGAGCTACAATCTCATAACAAGTCATTCTGAGGTTCTAGATCACCAAATCGGTCAACCTTTTGCTGATAATGACCTATAATCTCATAACAAGCCATTATGAGGTTCTAGATCATCGAATCAGTCAATCGTTCACTGATAATGAGATGTAAACTCATGACAAGTCATTCTGAGATTCTAGATTGCTGAATCAGTCAACCATTCGCTGATAATGAGCTACAATCTAATAACAAGTCATTCTAAGGTTCTAGATCGCCAAATAGGTCAACCATTTGCTAATAATGAGCTGTAATCTCCTAAAAAGCCATTCTGAGGTTCTAGATCACCGAATCGGTCAACCATTCACTGATAATGAGTTGTAATCTCATAACAAGCCATTCTGAGGTTCTAGATCACCAAATCAATCAACCTTTTGCTGATAATGACCTGTAATCTCATAACAAGCTTTTCTAAGGTTCTAGATCGCCGAATCGGTCAACCATTCGCTGATAATGAGCTACAATCTTATAACAAGTCATTATAAGGTTTTAGATTGCCGAATCGGTCAACCATTTGGTGATAATGAGCTGTAATCTCATAACAAGCCATTCTGAGATTCTAGATCACTGAATCGGTCAACCATTTGCTGATAATGAGCTATAATCTCATAACAAGCTATTCTGAGGTTCTAGATCACCGAATCGGTCAACTATTCATTGATAATGAGATGTAATCTCATAACAAGTCATTCTAAGATTCTAGATCATTGAATCAGTTAACCGTTTACTGATAATTAGCTGTAATCTCATAACAATCCATTCTGAGATTCTAGATCACTGAATTGATCAACCGTTCACTAATAATAAGCTAGAATCTCATAACAAGTCATTCTGAGGTTGTAGATCCCTGAATCACTCAACCATTTGCTAATAATGAGTTGTAATCTTATAACAAACTGGTCTGAGGTTGTAGATCGCCGAATCGGTCAACCATTCACTGATAATGAGTTGTAATCTCATAATAAGCAGTTCTGAGGTTCTAGATCGCCGAATTGGTCAACTGTTTGCTGATAATGAGCTGTAATCTCATAACAAGCCATTTTGAGGTTTTAGATCACCAAATCAGTCAAGTGTTAACTGATAATAAGCTACAATCTCATAACAAGCCATTTTGAGGTTCTAGATCATCGAATCGGTCAATCATTTGCTGATAATGAGTCGTAATATGATAACAAGCTGGTCTAAGGTTCTAGATTGCCGAATCGGTCAAAAATTCGCTGATAATTAGCTACAATCTCATAACAAGCCGTTATGAGATTTTAGATCACCGAATTAGTCAACCGTTCATTGATAGTGAGCTATAATCTCATAACAAGTCATTTTGAGGTTCTAGACCACCCAATCAGTCAACCATTTACTAATAATGAGCTATAATCTCATAATAATCTATTCTGAGGTTCTTGATCACCGAATTAGTCAATCGTCGCTGATAATAAGCTGTAATATCATAACAAGTCATTTTGAGATTCTAGATCACCAAATCGGTCAACCATTCACTAATAATGAGCTACAATCTCATAACAAGTCATTTTGAGGTTCTAGATTGCTGAATTGATCAATCATTTGCTGATAATAAGCTGTAATCTTATAACAGGCCATTCTGAGCTTCTAGATCACCAAATCGGTCAACCGTTCACTGATAATAAGCTATAATCTCATAACAACTCATTCTAAGGTTCTAGATTGCTGAATCGGAAAACCATTTGCTAATAATGAGCTGTAATCTCATAACAAGCCATTCTGAGGATCTAGATCGCCGAATTGGTCAACCATTAGCTGATAATGAGCTACAATCTCATAACAAGCCATTCTGAGGTTTTAGATCACTGAATTGGTCAACCGTTTGTTGATAATGAGCTGTAATCTCATAACAAGTTATTCTGAGTTTCTAGAACTCCAAATTGGTCAACCGTTTGCTAATAATAAGCTACAATCTCATAACAAGCCATTCTGAGATTCTAGATCACCGAGTCGGTCAACCGTTCACTGATAATGAGCTACAATATCATAACAAGTCATTCTGAGATTTTAGATCACCAAATTGATCAATCGTTCACTAATAATGAGCTAAAATCTTATAACAAGTCATTTTGAGGTTCTAAATTGCTAAATTGGTCAACCGTTTGCTGATAATAAGCTGTAATCTCATAACAAGTCATTCTCAGGTTCTAGATCGCCGAATTGGTTAACCCTTTGCTGATAATCAGCTGTAATCTCATAACAATCCATTCTAAGGTTCTAGATCGCTGAATCGGTCAACCATTCACTGATAATGAGGTACAATCTTATAACAAGTCATTCTGAGGTTCTAGATTGCCGAATCGGTCAACTATTTGCTGATAATGAGCTATAATCTTATAACAAGCCATTCTGAGGTTCTAGATCACCAAATCGGTCAACCGTTTGCTGATAATGAGCTGTAATCTCATAACAAGTCATTCTGAGGTTCTAAATCACTGAATCGGTCAACCGTTTGTTGATAATGAGCTGTAATCTCATAATAAGCTATTCTGAGGTTCTAGATTGCCGAATCAGTCAACCGTTCACTAATAATGAGCTACAATATTATAAAAAGTCATTCTGAGATTCTAGATCGCCGAATCAATCAATCATTTGCTGATAATGAGCTACAATCTCATAACAAGTCATTATGAGGTTCTACATCACTAAATCGGTCAATAGTTTGCTAATAATGAGCTGTAATCTCATAACAAATCATTCTAAGGTTCTAGATCGCCAAATCGATTAACCCTTTGCTGATAGTGAGCTGTAATCTCATAATAAGCCATTCTGAGGTTCTAGATCGCTGAATCGGTCAACCATTTGCTGATAATGAGCTACAATCTCATAACAAGTCATTCTGAGGTTCTAGATTGCCGAATCGGTCAACCATTTTCTGATAATGAGTTATAATCTTATAACAAGCCATTCTGAGGTTCTAGATCACTGAATCGGTCAACTATTTACTGATAATGAGCTGTAATCTCATAACAAGCCATTCTAAGGTTCTGGATCACCAAATCGGTCTACTATTTGTTGATAATGAGTTGTAATCTCATAAATGATTATTCTGAGGTTCTAGATCACTGAATCAGTCAACCGTTCACTGATAATGAGTTGTAATCTCATAACAAGCCGTTCTGAGGTTCTAGATCGTTGAATTGGTCAACTATTCACTAATAATGAGCTACAATCTCATAACAAGTTGTTCTGACATTCTAGATCGCTAAATCAGTCATTCGTTCACTGATAATGATCTGTAATCTCATAACAAATCGTTCTAAGGTTTTGGATCACCAAAATAGTCAACCATTTGCTGATAATGACCTATAATCTCATAACAAGCCCTTCTGAGGTTCTAGATTGCCAAATCAGTCAACCGTTTACTGATAATGAGTTATAATCTCATAACAAGTCATTCTGAGATTCTAGATCATCGAATCGATCAATCATTTGCTGATAATGAGCTACAATCTCATAACAAGTCATTCTAAGGTTCTAGATCACTGAATCGGTCAATTGTTTGTTGATATTGAGCTGTAATGTCATAACAAGCCATTCTGAGGTTCGAGATCATCGAATCAGTCAACCATTCACTGATAATGAGCTACAATCTCATAACAAATCATTTTGAGGTTCTAGATAACTAAATCGGTCAATCATTTGCTGATAATGAGCTATAATCTTATAACAAGCCATTCTGAGGTTCTAGATCACCGAATTGGTCAACCATTTGCTGATAATGAGCTAGAATCTCATATCAAGTCATTCTAAGGTTCTAGATCACCAAATCGGTCAACCGTTTGCTAATAATGAGCTATAATCTCATAACAAGCTATTCTAAGGTTCTAGATTGCTGAATCTATCAACCGTTTGTTGATAATGAGTTGTAATCTCATAACAAGTTATTCTGAGATTCTAGATCACCAAATCGGTCAACCATTCACTGATAATGAGCTATAATCTCATAACAAGTCATTCTGAGGTTCTAAATTGTTGAATCGATCAACCATTCACTGATAATGAGCTACAATCTCACAACAAGCCATTCTGAGGTTCTAGATTGCTGAATTAGTCAACCATTTGCTAATAATGAGTTATAATCTCATATCAAGCCATTTTGAGGTTTTAGATCACCGAATCGGTCAATCGTTCACTGATAATGAGCTACAATCTCATAACAAGCCATTCTGAGATTCTAGATCATTAAACAATTAACCGTTCACTAATAATGAGCTACAATCTCATAACAAGTCATTCTGAGGTTCTAGATCACCGAATTCATCAACCATTTGCTGATAATGAGCTGTAATCTCATAACAAGCCGTTCTGAGGTTCTAGATCCCTGAATCGATCAACCATTCACTGATAATGAGCTTTAATCTCATAATAAGTCATTCTGAGATTCTAGATCACCAAATCAGTCAATCATTCACTGATAATGAGATACAATCTCATAACAAGTCATTTTGAGGTTCTAGATTTCTGAATCAATCAACCATTTGCTGATAATAAGTTGTAATCTCATAACAAGCGATTCTAAGGTTCTAGATCATAGAATCAGTTAATCATTTGCTGATAATGAGCTCTAATCTCATAACAATCTGTTCTGAGGTTCTAGATCACTGAATCGGTCAACCGTTTGCTGATAATGAGTTGTAATCTCATAACAAGCTGTTCTAAGGTTCTAGATCGCTGAATCGGTCAACTGTTGGCTGATAATGAGCTACAATCTCATAACAACCTATTTTGAGGTTCTAGATTACTGAATCAGTCAACCATTTGCTGATAATGAGCTATAATCTCATAACTGGCTGTTCTAAGATTCTAGATTGGCAAATTGGTCAACCATTCACTGATAATGAGCTACAATCTCATAACAAGCCATTTTGAGATTCTAAATTGCTGAATCGGTCAACCGTTCACTGATAATAGGCTATAATCTCATAACAAGTCATTCTGAGGTTCTAGATCACCAAAATGGTCAACTGTTTGTTGATAATAAGCTATAATCTCATAACAAGTTGTTCTGAGGTTCTAGATGGCCGAATCGATCAACCGTTCGCTGATAATGGGCTAATATCTCATAACAAGCCATTCTAAAGTTCTAGATTACCAAATTAGTTAACCGTTTGCTGGTAATGAGCTGTAATCTAATAACAAGCCATTTTGATGATTGAGATCACTGAATCGGTCAACTGTTCGCTGATAATGAGCTACAATCTCATAATAAACCGTTCTGAGATTCTAGATCACCGAATCGGTCAACCATTCACTGATAATGAGCTACAATCTCATAACAAGTCATTCTGAGGTTCTACATTAATGAATCGGTCAACCGTTCGCTGATAATGAGCTGTAATCTCATAACAATCACTCTGAGGTTCTAGATTGCTAAATCGGTCAACCGTTCACTGATAATGAGCTGTAATCACATAACAAGCCTTTATGAGGTTCTAGATCACTGAATCGGTGAACCATTTGCTGATAATGAGCTACAATCTCATAACAAGACATTCTCAGGTTCTAGATGATCAAATCGGTCAACCATTTGCTGATAATGAGTTATAATCTCATAACAAGTCATTCTGAGGTTCTAGATAGCTGAATCAGTCAATCGTTCACTGATAATGAGCTACAATCTCATAATAAGTCATTCTGAGGTTCTAGATTACTGTATCGGTCAACCATTTGCTGATAATGAGCTGTAATCTCATAACAAGCCATTCTAAGGTTCTAGACCACCAAATCGGTCAACCATTTGCTGATAATGAGCTGTAATCTCATTACAAGCCATTCTGAGGTTCTAGATCGCCGAATCGGTTAACCGTTCGTTGATAATGAGCTGTAATCTCATAACAAGCCATTTTGAGGTTCTAAATTGCTAAATCAGTCAACTGTTCGCTGATAATGAGCTATAATCGAATAACAAGTTATTCTAAGGTTCTAAATCACCGAATCAGTCAATCATTTGCTGATAATGAGCTATAATCTCATAACAAGCCGTTCTGAGGTTCTACATCACCGTATCGGTCAACCATTCACTGATAATGAGCTACAATCTTATAACAAGTCATTCTGAGGTTCTAGATCACCGACTCGGTCAACCGTTCAGTGATAATGAGCTATAATCTCATAACAAGCTATTCTGAGGTTCTAGATCACCGAATTGGTCAACCATTCACTGATAATGAGCTACAATCTTATAACAATCCATTCTAAGATTCTAGATCATCGAATCGGTCAATCATTCCCTGATAATGAGCTATAATCTCATAACAAGTCATTCTGAGGTTCTAGATCACCGAATCAGTCAACCATTTGCTGATAATGAGCTATAATATCATAACAAGTCAATCTAATGTTCTAGATCACCGAATCAGTCACCCGTTCACTGATAATAAGCTGTAATCTCATAACAAGTTGTTCTAAGGTTCTAGATCACCAAATCGGTTAATCATTCGATGATAATGAACTGTAATCTCATAACAAGCCATTCTGAGGTTCTAGATGGCTGAATTGGTCAATCCTTCGCTGATAATGAGCTATAATCTCATAACAAGTCATTCTGAGGTTCTAGATCCCTGAATCGGTCAAATTTTTACTGATAATGAGCTGTAATCTCATAATAAGTCATTCTGAGATGCTAGATCACCGAATCGGTCAATCATTTGCTGATAATGAGCTACAATCTCATAACAAGTCATTCTGAGGTTCTAGATCGCCGAATCGGTCAGTTGTTTATTGATAATGAGCTGTAATATTATAACAAGCCATTCTTAGGTTCTAGATTTCTGAATCGATCAAACCGTTCACTGATAATGAGCTATAATCTCATAACAAGTCATTTTCAGGTTCTAGATCACTGAATTGATCAACCATTTGCTAATAATGAGCTATAATCTCATAGCAAGTTGTTCTGAGGTTCTATATCATCGAATCAGTCAACCGTTCACTGATAATGAGCTACAATCTCATAAAAAGCCATTCTGAGATTCTAGATGATCGAATCAGTCAACCATTTGCTGATAATGAGCTGTAATCTCATAACAAGACGTTCTAAGGTTCTAGATCGTCAAATCGGTTAACCATTCACTGGTAATGACCTACAATCTCATAACAAGCCATTTTGACATTCTAGATCACTAACTTGGTCAACCGTTTGCTGATAATGAACTACAATCTCATAACAAGTCATTTTGAGGTTCTAGATTGCCGAATCGGTCAACCATTTGCTGATAATGAGTTGTAATCTCATAACAAACCATTTTGAGGTTCTAGATCACTGAATCAGTCAACCGTTTGCTGATAATGAGATGTAATCTCATAATAAGTCATTCTGAGATTCTAGATCACTGAATCAGTCAACCCTTTGTTGATAATGAGCTGTAATCTCATAACAAGCTATTCTGAGGTTCTAGATCGCTGAATCGGTCAACCATTCATTGATAATGTGCTACAATCTCATAACAAGCCATTTTGAGATTCTAGATCACCGAATTGATCAACCGTTCACTGATAATGAGCTACAATTTCATAACAAGTCATTATGAGGTTCTAGATCGCCGAATCGGTCAACCATTTACCGATAATGAGCTGTAATCTGATAACAAATCATTCTAAGATTCTAGATCGCTGAATCAGTCAACCATTCATTGATAATGAGCTATAATCTTATAAAAAGTCATTTTGAGATTCTAGATCACCAAATCGGTCAACCGTTCGCTAATAATGAGCTATAATCTCATAACAAGTCATTCTAAGGTTCTAGATCATCGAATCGGTCAACCGTTTACTGATAATAAGCTGTAATCTCATAACAAGTCATTCTGAGCTTCTACATCACCGAATTAGTCAACCATTCACTGATAATGAGCTGTAATCTCATAACAATCTATTCTAAGGTTCTAGATCACTGAATCGGTCAACCATTTGCTGATAATGATCTATAATCTCATAACAAGCCATTCTGAGGTTCTAGATCATTGAATCAGTCAATCGTTCGCTGATAATGAGCTACAATCTCATAACAAGCCATTTTGAGGTTCTAGATCACTGAATCGGTCAACCATTTGTTGATAATGAGCTGTAATCTCATAACAAGCCATTCTAAGGTTCTAGATTGCCAAATCGTTCAACCGTTCACTGATAATGAGCTACAATCTCATAACAAGTTGTTCTGAGATTCTAGATCACCAAATCGGTCAACAGTTCACTGATAATGAGCTACAATCTTATAACAAATCATTCTGAGGTTCTAGATCACTGAATCAGTCAACCGTTTCCTTATAATGAGCTGTAATCTCATAACAAGCCATTCTGAGGTTCTAGATCGCCGAATTCGTCAACTATTTGCTGATAATGAGCTGTAATCTCATAACAAGTCATTCTAAGATACTAGATTACCGAAGCGGTCATTCGTTTGCTAATAATGAGCTATAATCTCATAATAAGTCATTCTAAAGTTCTAGATTGCCCAATCGGTCAACCGTTTGCTGATAATGAGCTCTAATCTCACTAAAAGTCATTCTGAGATTCTAGATCACTGAATCGGTCAATCATTCATTGATAATGAGCTGTAATCTCATAACAAGCCGTTATCAAGTTCTACATCACCGAATCGATCAACTGTTCACTGATAATGAGCTACAATCTCATAACAACCCATTCTGAGATTCTAGATCACTGAATCGGTCAACCATTCATTGATAATGAGCTACAATCTCATAACAAGTCATTCTTAGGTTCTAAATTGCCAAATCAGTCAACTATTTGCTGATAATGAGCTGTAATCTCATAACAAGCCGTTCTAAGGTTCTAGATCGCTGAATTTGTCAACTGTTCACTAATAATGAGTTGTAATCTCAAAACAAGTCATTCTGATATTCTAGATTTCCAAATTGATCAACTATTCACTAATAATGAGCTACAATCTCATAACAAGTCATTCTGAGGTTCTACATCACCAAATCGGTCAATTGTTTGCTGATAATGAGCTATAATCTCATAACGACCCGTTGTGAGGTTCTAGGTCATCAAAATAGTCAACTGTTCGCTAATTATAATGAGCTGTAATTTTATAACAAGTCATTCTGAGGTTCTAAATCATTGAATCGGTCAACCATTTGTTGATAATGAGTTGTAATCTCATAGTAAGCCATTCTAAGGTTCTAGATCATCGAATTGGTCAACTATTCATTGATAATGAGCTACAATCTCATAATAAGTCATTCTGAGATTCTAGATCACCGAATCGGTCAACAGTTTATTGATAATGAGCTAATATCTCATAACAAGTCATTCTGAGGTTCTAGATTGTCGAATCGATCAATGATTTACTGATAATGAGTTGTAATCTCATAACAAGCTATTCTAAGGTTCTAGATTGCCGAATCAGTCAACTGTTCACTGATAATGAGCTATAATCTCATAACAAGTCATTCTGAGATTCTAGATCATTGAATCAGTCAACCATTCGCTAATAATGAGCTACAATCTCATAACAAGTCATTCTGAGATTCTAGATTGTCGAGTCGGTCAACCGTTTGCTGATAATGAGCTGTAATCTCATAACAAGCCATTCTGAGGTTCTAGATCACTGAATTAGTCAACCATTCACTGATAATGAGTTGTAATCTCATAACAAGCCATTCTAAGGTTCTAGATCACCGAATCAGTCAACTACTCACTGATAACGAGCTATAATCTCATAACAAGTCATTCTGAAGTTCAAGATTGCCGAATCGGTCAACCGTTTGATGATAATGAGCTGTAATCTCATAACAAGCCATTTTGAGTTTCTAGATTGCTGAGTCGGTCAACTGTTCACTGATAATGATCTGTAATCTCATAACAAGCCATTCTGAGATTCTAGATAGCTGAATCAGTCAACCGTTTGCTGATAATTAGTTACAATCTCATAACAAGTCTTTCTGAGGTTCCACATCACCGAATCAGTCAACCATTCACTGATAATGAGCTGCAATCTCATAACATGTTGTTCTGAGATTCTAGATCACCGAATCAGTCGACCGTTTGCTGATAATGAGCTACAATCTCATAACAAGTCGTTCTGATATTCTAAATCGTTGAATTGGTCAACCATTTGCTATTAATCAGCTATAATCTCATAATAATCCATTCTGAGATTCTAGATTGCCGAATCGGTCAATCATTCATTGATAATGAGCTACAATCTCATAACAAGTCATTCTAAGGTTCTAGATCACCGAATCAATCAACTATTTGCTGATAATCGGCTGTAATCTCATAACAAGCCGTTCTATGGTTCTAGATCATTGAATCAGTTAAGTGTTTATTGATAATGAGCTGTAATCTCATAATAAGTCATTTTGATATTCTAGATCACCGAATCGGTCAACCATTCACTGATAATAAGCTAAAATCTCATAACAAGACATTCTCAGATTCTAGATCGCCGAATCGGTCAATCATTTGCTGATAATGAACTGTAATCTCATAACAAGCTGTTATAAGGCTCTAGATCACTGAATCGGTCAACTGTTTGCTAATAATGAGCTATAATCTCATAACAAGCCATTTTGAGGTTCTAGATCACCGAATCGGTCAACCATTCACTGATAATGAGCTACAATCTCATAACAAGCCGTTCAAAGATTTTAGATCACCGAATCGGTCAACCATTCACTAATAATGAGCTACAATCTTATAACAAGTCATTCTAAAATTCTAGATCGCCGAATCAATCAACCGTTTGCTAATAATGAGTTGTAATCTCATAACAAGCTGTTCTAAGTTTCTAGATCGCCGAATCGGTCAACCATTCGTTGATAATGAGCTATAATCTTATAACAAGTCATTCTGAGATTTTAGATCACCGAATCGGTCAACCGTTTGCTGATAATGAGCTACAATCTCATAACAAGTCGTTCTGAGGTTCTAGATCACTGAATCAGTCAACCATTTATTAATAATGAGTTGTAATCTCATAACAAGCCATTCTGAGGTTCTAGATCGCCGAATTGGTCAACCGCTCACTGATAATGAGTTGTAATCTCATAATAAGCCATTCTGAGGTTCTAGATCTCTGAATTGGTCAACTATTTGTTGATAATTTGCTGTAATCTCATAACAAGCCGTTCTGAGGTTCTAGATCCCTGAATTGGTCAATCATTCACTAATAATGAGCTACAATCTCATAACAAGCCATTTTGAGGTTCTAGATCGCCGAATCGATCAACCGTTTGTTGATAATGAGTTGTAATCTCATAACAAGTTGTTCTGAGGTTCTAGATCATTGAATTGGTCAACCATTCGCTAATAATGAGCTACAATATCATAACAAGCTGTTCTGAGATTATAGATCACCAAATTAGTTAACCGTTCACTGATAATGAGATATAATCTCATAACAAGTCATTCTGAGGTTCTAGATCGTTGAATTGGTCAACCGTTTGCTGATAATGAGCTGTAATCTCATAATAAGCTATTCTAAGATTTTAGATCGCCTAATCGGTCAATCGTTCACTGATAATGAGCTATAATCTTATAAAAAGTCATTCTGAGATTTTAGATCGCTGAATCAGTCAACCGTTCACTAATAATAAGCTACAATTTGATAACAAGTCATTTTGAGGTTCTAGATCACCGAATCGGTCAACCATTTGCTGTTAATAAGTTGTAATCTCATAACAAGTCATTCTAAGGTTCTAGATCGCCGAATCGGTCAACCGTTTGCTAATAATGAGCTGTAATCTCATAATAAGCCATTTTGAGGTTCTAGATTGCCGAAACGGTCAACTGTTTGTTGAAAATGAGCAGTAATCTCATAACAAGCCATTCTGAGGTTTTAGATCATCGAATCGGCCAACTGTTTGCTGATAATGAGGTGTAATCTCATAACAAGCCATTCTGAGGTTCTAGATCACTAAATCGGTCAACCATTCACTAATAATAAATTATAATCTCATAACAAGTCATTCTGAGATTCTAGATCACCTTATCGGTCAATCGTTTGCTAATAATGAGCTACAATCTCATAACAAGTTGTTCTAACATTCTATATCATAGAATTGGTCAATTGTTTGCTGATAATAAGCTATAATATCATAACAAGCCATTTTGAGTTTCTAGATTGCCGAATCAATCAACCATTCACTGATAATGAGCTTTAATCTCATAACAAGTCATTCTGAGATTCTAGATCATCGAATCAATCAACCGTTCATTGATAATGAGGTACAATCTTATAACAAGCCATTCTGAGATTCTAGATCACCAAATCGGTCAACCGTTCATTGATAATGAGCTACAATCTCACAACAAGTCATTCTGAGGTTCTAGATCACCGAATCGGTCAACCGTTTCATAATAATGAGCTATAATCTCATAGCAAGCCATTTTGAGGTTCTAGATCGCTGAATTGGTCAACTATTCGCTGATAATGAGCTACAATTTCATAACAAATTATTTTGAGATTCTAGATCGCCGAATCGGTCAACCATTCGCTGATAATGAGCTATAATCTCATAACAAGTCATTCTAAGGTTATAGATCACTGAATCGGTCAACCATTCCCTGATAATGAGTTGTAATCTCATAACAAGCCATTCTGAGGTTCTAGATTGCCGAATCGGTCAATTTTTTACTGATAATAAGTTGTAATCTCATAACAAGTCATTCTAAGGTTCTAGATTGCTGAATCAGTCAACCGTTTGCTGATAATGAGCTACAATCTCATAACAAGCCATTCTAAGGTTCTACATTGCTGAATCAGTCAATTGTTCATTGATAATGAGCTACAATCTCATAACAAGCTGTTCTAAGATTCTAGATCGCTGAATCGGTCAACTGTTCACTGATAATGAGCTATAATCTCATAACAAGCCATTCTGAGATTCTAGATAGCCAAATCGGTCAACCGTTTGCTGATAATGAGCTGTAATCTTATAACAAGCCATTATGAGGTTCTAGATTACCGAATCAGTCAATTGTTTGCTGATAATGAGTTGTAATCTCATAACAAGTCATTCTGAGGTTCTAGATCACTGAATTAGTCAACTGTTTGCTGATAATGAGTTGTAATCTCATAACAAGCCATTCTGAGGTTCACGATCACTGAATCGGTCAATTGTTCGTTGATAATGAGCTATAATCTCATAACAAGTCATTCTGAGATTCTAGATCACCGAATTGGTTAACCATTCACTGATAATGAGCTACAATCTCATAACAAGTTATTCTAAGATTTTTGATTGCTGAATCGGTCAACTGTTTGCTGATAATGAGCTGTAATCTCATAACAAGCCATTCTGAGGTTCTAGATTGCCGAATCGGTCAACCATTCACTGATAATGAGCTGTAATCTCATAACAAGTCATTCTAAGATTTTAGAGCATCGAATCAGTCAACCGTTCGCTGATAATAAGCTATAATCTCATAACATGTCATTCTGAGATTCTAGATTGCTGAATTGGTCAACCGTTTGCTGATAATGAGCTAAAATCTTATAGCAAGTCATTCTGAGGTTCTAGATCGCCGAATCGGTCAACCATTTGTTGATAATGAGCTGTAATTGTAGGATTTGAGAAATACAAATCCACAGAATGCCAAGAATACCTGCATGAAAGAAACCTGTTATAGGAGAGAAGCAAAAAGAGGAAAAAGAAGAACACAGAAGTTGCTCAAAATGTGAGAGAGAAATTATAATCTGAATTAATGAAAAAAGAATTACAAGTTTCAACCTGTAAAGGTTAGCAAAACCCTAAAGTCTAAAAAATCTAGGTTGCACATTAATAATTAATAAAAGAATTAATTATTAATGCACCTAAAAGAAAGCTTAAGCACTAAAGAGTAATAACTTAATTAATTAAATCAACATGATTTAATTAATAAGAAAACTAATAATTACTCTAACTCCCCCCCTTAAGCTAAGCGCAGGGGGTAAGCTAACCTAGCACAACTATGAAAGTGGGAAAAAGGGTTACGGCAATATGGCCTGATCAGGTACCCAATACAAGGAAATCTCTGTAAACTGGAGACAAAGAAGAAAACCTAATGGGAAAAACCCCTCTCCAAAAAGAGATAGAAAAATGCAGAAAAGAAATGGCTCAAGAGACTCTCTCAAGACCATAAGTATAATCAGCCCCCCATGAGAGAGGGATGAGACACTAAAGTCCCCCCAGAATGAAGAAACTCCTGTCACAATGGTAGATGCCTGATGTAGAATCCAAAAGGAGATACTAAAGTGGAAAATGATATTCCTCCCCTTGGGAAGAAATGAATCCAAAGGATGATGTCGAAGAAACCCTATGAAAAGTGATGAACCAATCTGTCTCAGGATGTGTGCCATGATCGGATGCTGAAGAATCTCTTTGTCTAAACTGAAACAAATGATGCCAAATCCAAACTGATGTGGAGAATCCTAAAATGCAACCACTAAATGCATGGATAATGGTGGGCGAACAGTAATAACCTGATTGTCAAGGTAGAGGAGATGAATGTCCTCAAAATAATCCTCCAAATTTGTAGTATAAGACTCAACAAACAAGAAAGATATGTCTGCAACATAAGAGTCCAAAGTATCTATGTTTGGAAGATGTATGATTTTTTTTTGTACAGAATCAGGAGCAACAAGAGATGTCGATAAATTCTCAGTCTGAAGAGTGAGAACTGTGAGACAAGCCTCTGATCCATCAGAACATGTAAGGGTGTCTAAATACTCAATCTCCTCTAAAGTATTATGATCAAAGGGTGTATTCTCTATCCAAGCAATCGGTATGAGACAATCTAAAGCAGGATCCTTTGGGAATGGAGATAGATTAGGGTCTCCATGTATCTCCCAAAGACATGTCCAAAGTGGGTGAGGATAATCAATGTCTGATATATCCAACACAGTGTCATGATCAACACTAGACACTATAATTCCTACTATGTGATCTCTAATAATATCCCATGCTAATTTTCCCTCTGAAGTGGCTGGTTCAGGTATGCGATCATACAAATAAGGCAAAATATTAAGCCACCTACAATGTGTAAGTATACCCTTTGCCCATGACTCATAATTACCCTGTTACAAAATAGCAACTAAAGGGTGAGAAGAAAAACCCATGATAACTCTTTTAAATGAAAAACAAACTGGGAAATCTGACCTTATTGCATTTAGATCAAAAATTGGTGCAAGGAGGAGGGAAACAAAAGCTGCAACTTTGATACTAAAAATAGGTACTCAAATAGCCAAATATGCATACAAAACTAGCATCATCATCTCCAGCTTGGAAAGAGCTTTTCGATAATATTTTATTTTTTGAAAACGGACGCCGTATGCAAAAGATATGGCCAAAACACTGAAGGCTGCCTTTTTGAAGAAGTGTCAAAAACTGTGTGACGATTTCGTGGACGTCAACTTTAAGCCCGAACGTCGACTTGCAAATGATGACATCACTGTCTGCACATTCGTACCTTTTCCAAAAGGTACGCACCTTTTCTTTCAAAGATTTTTTTTAAAAACTTTACAAAAGCTTTTTAGAAACTTTAGAAAAAAGTGTATTTTTTGATTTTTTGAAAAAAACTTTGTAAAAAAACAAAAATTGTTTTTTTTTATTTTTTTTAATGTTTTTCACCTCGAAATTTGAGTCGTATGGCCTAGGAGAGAGAAAAAATTTCTCAGAGGCCACTGTAGCCAAAAAATGACAAACTTTATATGAAAAAGTGATCTCCCAGGCCTTCTGAGCGTGATGGTGGAGTTTGTTTTTGCTCAAAGTGCTCCAGAAAAATGTGTCTTTTTCAGATTGAAAATAAAACCCCCAAAAAGCTATGGTTTTTGCCCTCAAATCACTACTTCAAAAACACCAGACCAGGCAACAGCAGTGTGGCTCTGATACCATGTAGGATTTGAAAAATACAAATCCACAGAATGCCAAGAATACATGCATGCAAGAAACCTGTTACAGGAGAGAAGCAGAAAGAGGAAAAAGAAGAACTCAGAAGTTGCTCAAAATGTGAGAGCGAAATTATAATATTGAATTAATGAAAAAAGAATTACAAGTTTCAACCTATAAAGGGAACAAAACCATAAAGTCTAAAAAAGCTAGGTTGCATATTAATAATTAATAAAAGAATTAATTATTAATGCACCTAAGAGAAAGCTTAAGCACTAAAGAGTAATAACTTAATTAATTAAGTCAACATGATTTAATTAATAAGCAAACTAATGATTACTCTAACAGTAATCTCATAACAAGCCATTCTGAGGTTTTAGATCGCTGAATCGATCAACCATTCACTGATAACGAGTTGTAATCTCATAACAAGTCATTCTGAGATTCTAGATCGTCAAATCAGTCAACCGTTCGTTGATAATGAGCTATAATCTCATAACAAGTCATTCTAAGGTTCTAGATCACCAAATCGGTCAACCGTTTGCTGATAATGAGCTGTAAACTCATAACAAGTCATTTCGAGGTTCTAGGTCACTGAATCAGTCAACTATTCGCTAATAATGAGCTGAAATCTCATAACAAACCATTCTGAGGTTCTAGATCACTGAATCGGTCAACTGTTTGGTGATAATGACCTATAATATTGTTAGAATTAATCTTTCCTTGGTTGAAAATATGTAATTAAAAGGATAAACCAAGCTTATTTTTATTTGTCCTCTAGTCCAAGTAGGAGGACATGTCACTATTTTGTATTTCCTTTAATAAGGAAAATAGATATTCCTCCTTAAGAGGAATCACATATTTGTCACACACACAATATGAATGTGGCATCCATAGGAGAAGGGAGTTACATGCAAACTCCTCCACTCATCTCTACT